>JBBPFD010000060.1:0-21636 GCA_038363315.1 Mugilogobius chulae
AGAGAATACATGAAACCCGAAAGAGCTTTTTATTGGTTAACCTGAGAAAAATTTGACCCCCGTTCTATTAGAAAAACCTTCTGTCATTTTTTGCATAAAATTTTCTCATAGCATTAACAACATTTTTACATTTTAAAACTATTTGCTTTTTACACAATTTAAAAAGGGATTTCCTAATAGCTACTACATACATTTTTAGCCTTGATTCTACTAGGTCATTGGTTGTTGACTTAATTAGATTTTTCTAATTACTAATTAGAAAAGTCTAATTAAATCAACGACCATTAATATAGATTAAATGTGTAAAAAGCAAATAGCTTTAAAATGTAAAAATTTTGTTATTGCTATGAGAAAATCTTATGCAAAAAATGACAAAAGGTTTTTCTAATAGATCTAATCCACTTTATGTTGTTAGACCAATTAGATTTTTTAAATTTTGCATTTTTAACATACAATTACAACATTTCAATTAAAATTCAATTACATTTATTTGTACAGCTCAAAATCACAACAACAGTTATCTCAGAGGAGTTCACATGATTGTTAATTTCACAAACACAATTGTCAGACAATCAAACAATGAAACATTTGGTCAACACCAACAGAAACATTAGAAAACCAGAAAGTCATCCAAAAATACAGAAGCAAATTGTCCAAAAACAAACAGTCAGCACAGCAGGCTCCAGTTTTCATGAGCATTGTCTCCTACAGATCTTTGGGTAGCAAAGGTTGTGGGAATAGGCTGTAGGGATGTAACAACATTAAATTTGTTCATCCATTGAAGTTCTGATAAGCATTATTTTAATAAGAATAAATAAATCTGATTTTTATTTTTTTTCTAGTTTTATGAAATAGTCAGAGATGGTGAAAGTTTGACACAAAGTAATACATGGATGCAGACACAATTTGTTTTGACCTTTTTTACAGTCTTTAACATGTCAACAAGCAGTCACAAAACAACATTTTGATTATTTGTAATGTATTTTTAGTTCCACATAATTCAAACTCTTTATAATCTAAAATACAAGACCACACTTTGACCATCGGGATGAACCAAACCATTAACACTTTAGTGAGAGTGGAGCACCACATAACAACCACTGTGTTTAATAAAGGCAACAGTATTGCCACAGATGGTCACGAGACATGTGTGTTCGACTACCTTTACAGGTCTGGCAACTCCAGATCACAAATCTACGGTTCACTGCATCTCCAAGATACAAAACCCTATCTAACTGATATCTCTGATCCCACTAACACACTGGACATTTGTGCTCAGCTTAAGCTGCAAGAGCATCCCACCATACACTGTGTATCAGCATACTTAAACCTACAACAATCACCCTGATTAAAACTACCTCAAACAACAGACTGAACACTATTAAATTGTTCTACATCAAACTGTGCACAGCAACACTTATCTTGAGCTGAACAGAGAAGGTTGACTCGTTGCAGAAGGTGGGCTGCTGCTGCTGCTTGAAGAAGGCCAGGGGAGCTGAACTCCTAGAGAAAATACAGAAAAACATTTTATTAACTCTCTTCCCTGTGCAGTTTTTCATAGTCATTATATGTCACACCATATTTAAATATGTTTTTTTTAAAAATATAAATATGACATGACATGACATGAAAGATTTTTTTCATAATCATATAACTTACCTGAGCAATGACCATCGCTGACCCTCACTGTTTGGTGCCTGGAACTGGTAAGAGACATTCCTGGAGTCACCTCCACATCTCCACACTGCAATAACAACAGATAATTATTTTATGCTGTGTTCAAACTTATAAGAAGATAAAGAACAGACAAAAATCAAAACAAACCTTGTCCTCCATAAAAGCATCCAGCACGTCCCCGCTGGTAGGGGATGTTCCTGGTGTCACATCCACCACAATTACCTCCACCTATAAAACAATACAATCATTAGAAAAACTACGTAAACAAAAAACTCAGTAGATCTTTATCAGCATCTTTACAACCACACACACCTGGACCTCCTCTGGTGCAGAAGAGGAGCTGGCAGGTCTCACCTCCACAACCACAGATGTTGCCTCCACCTTCAACAAAATATATGAAATGCATTAATCTGAAATAACAATTAAAAATAAAGCAAACTAAGTAATTGTTCATTTAATTCCAATCACCTGCTGCTTAGGCCGGCGTGTGTTTGAAGCAATGATCTTGCAATGTCTCACTTGAAGACATCTAAAATGAAAAAAGATAAAATAATTACAATCGCACACCAGACAATTGATTACTTTTGTCAAAACGCAAATGACAAGTGACTTCTTTCTCGAAGGAAAAGTGACCATAAAAACAAGACTGAAGATAACTCACAACAAACTTAATTTGACGATAATAGTTTGGTCAACTTTAAGATAAGATAAGATAAGATAAGATAAGATAAGATATCCTTTATTTGTCCCACAATGGGGAAATTCCAGTGTTGCAACGCACATTTTAAGAACAGCAGGGAAAATAGAAGCATGCAATCAAACAAGATAATAGAAATAAAATAGACTTAAAATATATATAAAGATACAATAATTACAAGACTATTATTTACAATAAATGTTTGCTATGGCACAGTGCAGGATATGACAGGATAAATAGATAAAGTATATAGTATTATGTACAATATGACTATGATTATGTACAACTGCAGCAGATGAACAGAATAAATAACCAGTAATAAATATGAGGTAAAAGTATGACGATGTTTATGTACAGAGCAGCATTTAAGGAAGTGTAAATAGAGGTGAATAAATAATAGCAGATAAAGTGACATGAGTGAGTTGTACCAGAGAACAAGTTCTTCAAACACAGAAGTGGGCTTACCACCCTCTTCACAGCCAATCAGCTCTCATCCCTCTACTTACACCTTCACCCGCTCCGTACATAAACATAGTCATACTTTTACCTCATATTTATTCACTGGTTATTTTGTTCTTATGCGGCAGTTGTTCATAATCATAGTCATACATAATACTAATACTATATGCTGATGCCACTTTATCTATTTATCCTGTCATATTCTGCACTGTGCCATAACAAACACTTACTGTAAATACGAGTTTTTAAACTATTATAACTTTATATATATTTTTATGCTAAGTATATTTTAATAATGATCTAGTTTGATTGCATGTTTCTATTTCCCTGTTTGATTATATAAGTGCAAAAGTAAGTGTAATAAGATCAGTATCCTGTCATAGGCAGTTTACCTCCAAATACAGAGATGAACAGTCCAGCAGCTGAGGATGTTTAAGCTCCAAAGCTCAGCTCATTTGTGACAACTGTTCTGTAAAGAAATAAAAAATGTTAACAATCTAATAAAAGTTATAACAGTTAAAACAATTCATCTATTATTACATTCAACAAACTTTACATTTTAAATAGAAAAGACAGACATTAAACATGTAGCAGCTGACATAACATATTTACATGGAAATTAATCATTAAGATGTGTGGTTCCTTTAGAAAAAAACAACTGTCATACCACATTGAAAGTTCACTTTTTTGTCTCCTTTATAGGTTCTGTTCATGTTTTAGAATTACATGCTGTCATAGGGTGGGCAAGTGGCCATCTCTCCTTAAAATAACATGTACTTTGTCTTGAAATATCTACACCCATTAACTTTTTGAATTACAACAAAAACTGCATTTGAAATTTAGCTGGAGAGCAGCTAAAATTAATTTCAGCTTCTCTCCAGCTGATTTAAAAAGATATTGGTCTGTAGAATGGTGAAGTGATGTCACATCTATTGACCAAACCTTCAATACCTCTGGATAATCTTCTCAGGAGCAGTGGATACAGCACAGCAGTCAGGGACACATCTCCAAATCTTCTGCCAGGTTTGGTCAAGCCTGAAGCTAAACTCCATCATACATTAAACCGGAGTACCTGGAAGAAACCCACGCAGACATGAAGAAAAACATCCAAAATCCACACAAGGGTTGAATCCACAACCTTCTTGCTGTGAGGCAACAGTGCTAGCCACTGCGGTGATATCCATATTAGTTTTACCTTTTCAAATAGGGAGAAGATCCATCCCACGTAGCAGTCGTGTCAGCTGATTCTGGCTTTCATCTGGCAGGTTGATCATAGGACATAGAGGTTTTTCATCTGCTCTTGTTCACGCCACAAAGACACAATCGTCTGTCAACATCAACCACAAGTTAACACAAGTTATTACAGTCTAGTAGTTTATCATAAACTTAGAAAATTAGCATCTACAATAAAAGATATAGACAAGATAAAAAAAAAGAATAATAATTTTGAAATTTGTTTGAAATATATAAGTTAGAACTTGTTTAGAATTATTAAAAACATGGAATGTCACCTGTAATTCCCTATTGCTACAACTCTATCAATTTTTTGCTATTGCATTATAAAAGATTAACAATAACAACAGCAAAGGTAATTCATTAATTTAGTTTTTGGCATTTCTATGTCTCTAAAAAACAAACTCAGGCTGATAATACAATAGATCAATTTGTGCCACACACAGGCAAAAAATTTGTGTACCGCGCTGTGCACACAAACCATATTTATGACCTATTAAACTGATTAAGCGTCAAACCAAAGCTAAAAAAAAGTTGCACCAAACCAAGTATTAACCAGGTCTTAACCAGGACTAGACAGGAATTAAAGCGGGTCTGAAGCAGAAGATCCCCAGGTTTAAAAACAGGTCTAAACCGATGTCACGTAGCAAGACTTCTGTTGGTCCTCCAAATGTGTTTATTGCAAAGAACTGTTACTAATAAATACTGCTGTTAGGTGTACATTACGTCAGAAGTACGTCTAACGACCGTTGGCAACGGCAACACGAGCCAAAACTTCCAGGCGCCTACGAGCACCCTTCTCCCGGCTACCTGCGGCGGAGGGACCTGCCTATTCCCAGCATCGGGAGCTTTAGCAGAGAAAAGTAATTGACCGCGGATTTGGTAATAATACCCAATATTTCTCGCCTCAAATCGTCTCAAAGTTTAGATTTGACTCTTATAAACATACATTTCCATCCATCCATCCATTTTCTTCCGCTTCATCCGGAGTCGGGTCGCGGAGGCAGCAGTCTGAGCAGGGAGGCCCAGACTTCCCTATCCCCACACACCTCCTCCAGCTCTTCTGGGGGAATCCCGAGGCGTTCCCAGGCCAGTCGAGAGACATAGTCCCTCCAGCGTGTCCTGGGTCTTCCTCGAGGTCTCCTCCCAGTGGGACATGCCCGAAACACCTCCCCGGGGAGGCGTCCAGGAGGCATCCGAAACAGATGCCCGAGCCACCTCAACTGGCTCCTCTCGACGTGGAGGAGCAGCGGCTCTACTCCGAGTTCCTCCCGTGCAGTGTTGGGAGTAACTAGTTACAAAAGTAACTAGTTACAGTAATATATTCCACTTTTCAGTAACTAAGTAGTGTAACTCATTACTGATAAAAATGTAGATAATATATTACAGTTACAATCTGAGTAACTCAAGTTACTTTCATATAAATTAATTGCTTTCATATTCTATTGAAAACGACACTCCAGGACCCAAACACCACTAAAATACTGTCTGTTGACTTAAAGGTGATCAAATATTATGAGGAGAATGTGTTGTGACGTCACATTTCTATAAATTACTCATGTAAATGTGGAAATGTAACCTAATTAGTATTGTACAATGTCTTAACAAATGCGTAATTTGCTCAAAGTAACTCACAGTAGTGTAACTCAGTTACATTTTTGAGACAGTAATATTGTAATACAAATGTATTACATTTTTCTCCCTGTAACTAGTAATATATAATGTATTACAATTTTAAAGTAACTTACCAACACTGCTCCCGTGTGACTGAGCTTCTCACCCTATCTCTAAAGGCTTTTCACACCAACACAACTCCCAGTCGCTGTCGGTAGGCAGGAGCGACGCACCGTCTGTTCTAGTCTCTTTGGAGCGCATCGATGTAAAAAGCATTCACACAAACATGATCCAAGCAGCCAACAGTCGGCGAACAAATGCACAGTGAGCATGCGCGTGACGTAACGCTTGACGAAAAAGACAAAACAGAAGTTGTGCGCGAGTAGTTGTCAAACTCTGTGGCGAACAGATTTTTATCTTACCTCACGGATTAGGCTAAACTTCTATTTCCCGCTACAGTCCAGCCTTCGTACTACAGCTGTACTCCTCCATCTTTGTTTTCCTCGGACCAAGTAGTCGCATTCTTCTCCGTACTTACGTCTCGTTTGAACCCGGCAAATAACAACAATCCATGCTCAGGTAAATACTATTTTCCATAAGCGGCATTTTCGGTTTTCCGCACCATTTTCTTGCACACTGATTCGCTAGCCACGGGCCAATCAAACAGCTGCATATGCGGCAACTACCGACCGCTGACGATGCCGACTTTACAAGCAAGTCTTCAAAACCTCGCCTCCACGACGTGCTCCGCGCTCCTCTGACCCCCGACAGTGCCATTCACACCAAACACACGTGAGCCGCCTGTCGGCAGAAGTTGCCAAACCCTCGGCTTGGTGTGAAAGACCCTTAAGGGAGCGCCCGGCCACCCTGCAGAGGAAACTCATTTCGACCGCTTGTATCTGTGATCTTGTCCTTTCGGTCATTACCCAAAGCTCATGACCATAGGTGAGGGTTGGAACGTAGATTGTCGGTAAATCGAGAGCTTTGCCTTTCGACTCAGCTCCTTCTTCACCACAACGGTTCGATACAGCGATCGCATCACTGCAGACGCTGCACCAATCCGCCTGTCAATCTCACGCTCCATCCTTCCCTCACTCGTGAACAAGACCCCGAGATACTTGAACTCCTCCACTTGGGGCAAGGACTCTCCACCACATACATTTTATAACTTTTAACGTGCCTCGTAATGGCGCCGCGTCAGTTCTTTTACTGGCGCGGACGCGAGCCAAAACACCCCCGGCCAAGAAGGCTCTTAATCGGCTACTGCCAGCGAAGGACCCGGTGTACGCCTAGCATCCGGAGCTTTAGCAAAGAAAAGTATAATTGACCGCGGATTTGGTAGTAATACCCACTTTTTCTCGCCTAAAATTGTCTCAAAGATTAGGTTTGACGCTTATAAACATATATTTTATAACTTTTAACTTGCCTCATAATGGCGCCGCCGCCGCGTCAGTTCTTTCACTTGCGCGATGCGAGCCACAACACCCAGCCGGCCAAGAAGGCTCTTAATCGGCTACTGCCAGCGAAGGACCCGGTGTACGCCTAGCATCCGGAGCTTTAGCAAAGAAAAGTATAATTGACCGCGGATTTGGTAGTAATACCACTTTTCTCGCCTAAATTGTCTCAAAGATTAGGTTTGACGCTTATAAACATATATTTTATAACTTTTAACTTGCCTCATAATGGCGCCGCCGCCGCGTCAGTTCTTTCACTTGCGCGATGCGAGCCACAACACCCAGCCGGCCAAGAAGGCTCTTAATCGGCTACTGCCAGCGAAGGACCCGGTGTACGCCTAGCATCCGGAGCTTTAGCAAGAAAAGTATAATTGACCGCGGATTTGGTAGTAATACCCACTTTTCTCGCCTAAAATTGTCTCAAAGATTAGGTTTGACGCTATAAACATATATTTTATAACTTTTAACTTGCCTCATAATGGCGCCGCCGCCGCGTCAGTTCTTTCACTTGCGCGATGCGAGCCACAAACCCAGCCGGCCAGAAGGCTCTAATCGGCTACTGCAGCGAAGGACCCGGTGTACGCCTAGCATCCGGAGCTTTAGCAAAGAAAAGTCAAATTGACCGTGGATTTAGTAATAATACCCACTATTTCTCGTGTCAAATGGTCACAGTTTAGGTTTGACTCGCACAGACAAAAATATAATTACTTACCCAGTAATGGCGCTGTCGCTTCCGTTTTTTCTGGACTCAGGCGTTTTGCTTCATTGCAGTACATATGCGGTGCTACCATGGAAGTATAATTAGAACATCCATGGGTGGTACTTTACTGGGAAATTACAGCAAGGGCTAACAGTGCTGTTGACCATCCCCGAAGTGTGCGCAACCGCAGTAGAAGAATTTACCCACAATCCAACACGCAAATTCAAAAAGTGGCGTACTTTTGTAAATAAATGTTACGTTTTCATATTTAGAGAAAAGTAATATATCATAGCTCATTAAAAAATACATATTTTATTTTTTTTAAATAACTTTAAGGTCTTTTTAAAACAAAATCTTCAATCTAAACATAAGCCCTGCCCATTTTGAATAATTGCCTAAGTCTCATCGTTTCAATGAGCTTTTTTGAAGTGAAAAAATACATTAGAAAAACCTTATTAAACCAAAACTTTTTCATCGTTTATTGAATAATTCACAATACACTGTTATTTTAACTAAATAAAGTAAAATTGAATTACTTTTTGTTTGTAAAATGACCAAGTAGATTTACTAGGTTAAATTTATAATGAAATCGCTTGTTACATCTATGATATCCAAAAATCACTTTTCTCAGTGTGGGTTAACGGCTGTCGCGACCAGCCAATAGGAGCAGTTTCTTAATGAGCACGGTCCGCCTGCAGAAAGTGCTGCAAAAAGAAAAAAAAATGGCTATAGTTCTTTTTAAATAATGAGACTATAGTCAAGATAACAGCTGATTCAGCAAATGATTCAAATTGGGGAATGACAAGGACATTATGTGTGAACGCGCACAGCTTTGCACGCACACACACACACACACATACGTGTCTTTAACATATTGTAGGGACGCATGACTAGAACATGCCTTGTGGGAACGTCCCTTTCTGCTGGTTCTACCGGAGCCCAAAAAATATGTTATGGTTCTCTAAATTTCCTTAGCAGTAATTTGACTTCAAAAAACATTTCTTCCATTAAAACTTCTGGGGACATTTCAGGGATAGAGATAGTTATGAGACCCAACCATGTACACTGGTTATTGGAATGAATTTTTAGGAAATAATGACACACAAAAATGAATAAAACTAAATCTAAACATAAATTAATTATAATCATTCAACTGTTCTTTTAAGAGCTGTGATTCGATTCTTTACATAATATTTCACTGCTAACCAATCCCTCCGTTTGAGCGCGACTTTCTCAAGCCGAAGGCACTTGTCACAGTCTGCTTTGCCCGGAACTCGGCACGAGTTTATGAAGTGCATCAAGTGCTTTTCCACGGCTTTGACCTCTCTTTGGTTCCACGTTCTCTTTACGACTGTCCGGCGAGCTGAAGTGGGGGTGCGTGACGGTCCTTTGCGTGACGGTCTTTGGACCGCTTGCAGTGAAGGATGGCTGGATGTTTCAATTGTAACAGCTGGGATGTTTCATTTGTTTCGTCTGGCATTTCGGTATCCAGATCCTCTTCTATGTTCTGGTTCTCGTCCTCGTCCTCACTGTCCTGGAGGGCATGATCTGTTAAAAGTAAAGAAACAGCTTAGTCAAGCCGAAATGTACAAACTTTATGTATGTCTTCACCTGCCCAGATAGGAGCACCTTTCCTGGGCAGAGTGTGAGGCTCTCCTGGAACCTTGTGGAGGTGGAGGAGAGGCTCCAGGAGGCAGAGTGTCAGTGCAGTTGGCCCAGTAAGGAGCACCTGACCTGGACTTAGTGTGAGGCTCTCCTGGAGGAGGTGGTGGAGGGGCTCCAGGAGGCAGAGTGTCAGGGCACATGGCCCAGTAAGGTGCACCTGACCTGGACTTAGTGTGAGGCTCTCCTGGAGCCTTGTGGAGGTGGTGGAGAGGCTCCAGGAGGCAGAGTGTGAGAGCACTTGGCCCAGAGAGGAGCACCAGGCCTGGGCAGAGACTCAGAAGCTGATAGTGGCCAGCTTGCTGCCCAGCATAGACCCACTATATTGGGGTTTAAACGAGGGGTTCCTGGCCTGTCTGCTGCAGGTAAACTCTGGGTCTTTAACGACACAATGTGTAACTTTGGATCCGACTTACAAGGTACTATTCTGGGGTTTAAAAGAGGGGTTCCTGGCCTGTCTGCTGGAACAAAACTCTGGGTCTTTAACGACACAATGTGTAACTTTGGATCCGACTTACAAGGTACTATTCTGGGGTTTAAAAGAGGGGTTCCTGATTTGGGGCTTTTTAACCTGGAACCTGGCCTATCTGCTGGAGCTCAAGTGTGGATAGACCAAAAAAATCTTTACCTTCTGGGTCAATAGTGATGTCATCCAGGCCTTTTCCCTTGAATTCAGCCATACGTCCCTGCTCCAAAGCCATGAGGATCTTGCTCACTTTAGCCAGTTGAAGGGTGCCTTCTGGAAGTCTGTAGAACTGTCGGTGGACTCTTACATCATGCCCCAGGAAATCGGCCAGCTGATCCAACTCTGTGTTGCTCAGGTTAAGAACTTGAGACAGAGTTGCAGTTTGCTTGCGCAGTTTTGTGGAGGTGAGGCTTTCTGGGTTTTTTGCCCCACACATCTTGGCAAAATGCCGGAGACAGTCAGACCCACGAAAGTATGAACATGCTTGTGGTCTGGCAAAAAGGTATTTGTTTCCCGGTACAACCCCACACATCTCTCGCTTGCTGACAAGAAGATCCAATGCTTCCTGCATGGTTGGTGTCAAAAGAACCGGCACCTTCCTTCCCCTCTTCCCCGCTATCTCCAGTCTTCTGAAGTGTTGACACAGTTTCTTTTCTAAATCAGAGAGTGCATCACCCAGGTCTTCCAGCGCATCCTGGCTATGCGGAGACATGTATGCTGACAGAGGCATTTTTGATACTTCGCCGGACCGCCGTCTGTTAAAGAGAATTATCTGAGTCAGGGTGACTTTTGCTAATCCAGCCCAGTCCTGGGTTGACACTTGAGAAGACAACGTGGAGTGAAGTTTCTGCTGCTCTGCATCCAGAAATGAATGAAGCACCTGGACATCTCTTGTGAATGGAAGTAAAAGTGGAGCATTAAACTTAGCTTCTTGAAGTGTTCTCAGTGACGCTGCAGATATCATTTCATGCCATCTTGCTTCATAGATTTGTCTGAATGTACGGGCATTTTTAGCTGCAACACTGTTGTTCTGGATGTTTGAACGACTTTCAACCAACATTGAAATCTTTGACAGACTATGCCCTAATTTGAGAGCCAGACTTGGGCGTTTATATGTATTGTTTTGCCTGTCATATCCAGCTACACATTTCACAGATTCTACAACATGCATGAAATTTGAAGGCAAAACATGGTCCTCAATGGTCTTTAGCTCCGGGTTTTTACTTGAGCATAACTGAAGCCTTCCCAACTCTCTCAGTTTTTGACGAATATACTCATGTTTTTTTTCACTATGGAAGAAACCTCATCATTTATCATGTTGCTTAGCAGCTTCCAGAAGTCTTTTTGACACCCGGAGGTGGTGGTACAGCAAATGCACAGAGCGCCTGAACCCGCGTTCTTCCTCGATTTGGCTCACCGCTAGGCTTAAACTTGCATTTTGAGACATGTTTAAAAAGAATCTTCTTCTAAATAGGCCTTGGCAGTGAACACAGTGCATGTAATCCTGGGCTTCTGTGTTTACTGATGGTTTCCTTCTGGGAACAAGTTCACCTGCTTCTCCGTTTAACACCTCAACATTATGAGCAAAGTTTCCCCTGTTTCGAAGATGTTCAAGATGGAGCTTTCTTTCTTTTGATCCCTTATTATAAGACATGGCTTGTGCAACCTCGAGTTCATTTTTATGAACATGCTCCAAATGTCGAGTTATTTTCAGTAATCCTTTATTACAGAACAAGCAATATTGTCTCTTATTGTACTGGCGAGACCCATCTGCTTTTGTACTTACTGCCTGCACTGACAGTGAACGTTGGCGTCGGACTGTCCAAGGAGGTGATGAGCTACTTTCTGGTACTTGTTGCTGTTCTGAAGGGGTGTCATTGGTATGTTGGATTGGGCTTTTTGAGTGTGTCCTGGGTCTATTTTTTGAATTTCCTGGCAGGTTGCTTTCTGTTGAAATGAATGAATTAAATGAATCTCCACTGTCCCCATCGCTGTCGCTGTCGCTGTCGCTGAATTCAGGAACAAAAGCAGGGCTGCCCGATGAGGTACACCCAGACAGGTCATCTGAGTCACAATCCATGCCTCTAAAACAAGCAAAGCATCTTATTAGACAAGGTAAAATCAAGCCCGAAATAGTCTGGTTCTTCTGGAACTCAGGGGGTGTATAACGCCAAAGCCCAGTCCGAGCAGAGTGCACCAGAGGCGGACTGGATGTCCCGGGATTCCCCCTCTCTAAAACCGACTATTCTGTCAAAAATACACGGTGCTCTGGCTTAAGACCCACCCAGGGTTAAAGAGCAGGTCATGCTGCATTCATCCATGCCCCTAAGAAGTGCCCCAGGCCGAATTAAAGTGTTTAAAATCGGGTGAGAAAATTGTCTGGTTCTCCGGAGGACAGAGGCCGACCCTCCGTCCAACCTAGCCGGGGATGAGTGCTCTTCTCCGGGCATGAGAGTGAGCAATGACCCCCCCATATCAGAAAACCAGAGCAGAGTGCCTCAGAGGCGGACTGAGTGTCTCCAATAATCCCCCTCTAAAACGCGCTATTCTGTTAAAATAGACACAGTGTGTGTAGTCACACACTTAAAGTCAGGTTTTTTGACTTGTGGGGATTTTTCCCAAATTTGTACAGGGTGTTGTTCGGAACTTATTTTCATCAATTACATTGTCATTTTTGTGGGGACCATCATTTTTGTCCCGACAAAAATTCAGGTTCCCACTTGTAGAGTGTGCTGTCCGGTGGTTGTCCCTATAAGGTGATAAAAACAAACACACGCACACCCTCGCACACACACAGGGCTCAGGTGGACAGTAGAACATGAGTTACATCTGCACAGTTTTCATCAGGATTTATTCTGAAACATTATTGAGGCAGGGCTTTTGTGGACAGTTAAGTTCAATCAGACTCATTATTAGTGTGTTTTTATAACCTCCACACGTCGCCAAGACAACAGACAAACAATCAGAGTCACTCAGTTTAGTAAAAGCCCAGAAGTGTTAGAAAATCAAACAGAACAGCCACAAAGCAAACAAGAAGCAGCTGTTCTTATTCTTTAGACTTTAGGAGCTGTTCCACTCACAGCAGAGTTAAAGTCATGTTCTAGAGCAGTGGTTCCACACTTGTGCCACTCTGGAACCCACCACAAAAATGTAATTATGAAAACATATATTTTTAGAGTACTGTCCATGTACAAATGGTAAATCAGCCGCCTATATGCAAAAACACAAGCAAACACTGTTTGAATGCAAACAGGAACAATAAAAACATACAAGCACTTAATGTGCCAAGTGCAATTTGAAGTGATTTAAATCAGCAGCTTCAATGCAAATACAAACACAAGCTGCAGCAGTAAACAACAACACCAACTGAATACAGACAATATAAAAGGTGTGTCACGTACAACTAATGTGACAAGTCTATATCTGGGCTGATGGTGGACAGAGCTATTTCTATTTCTTTGCTTTGACTCGACCTGTTCCAATGTGGAGAAGCCACTTTCACAGAGACAGGTTGTTGAGAATGGGAGGAAGGCTTTAGAGGAGTACTGGGGCATCGCGTGTTTGCACCAGAAGACTGACGCTTACCTCGCCAAACTTTCTTTGCAGCGTGTACTCACATGATAGCTCGAGTCCGTTTCAGTGCCAAAAGAATCCTGAATCCACTGGTTACTGTCCTGTTTCTCTGTAAAATAATCCTCAAAGCGAGCCCGGAGTTTGGTCAGATGTGCTGCGATAGTTTTTTTTCAGTGCATTTTTGTTGGCCGTGTGAGATTCTCCGCTGCGTGCTTTGTGTTGGAAACATGTCGAGTCTGTCATTACTCACATGATCTATACACCGCGTCACCTTTTTCTTAAAAGCAGTGACTGTCAGTTTACTGGAAGATGTTGTCCTTTTCCCTGCATGGAAAAGGACAACATGTTGAGATGATCAAACTCGTCGGTGAGATAAGTTACAACTCATTATTCAGCAGCTCGGTGAAAGGGGAATTACACTCCGCAAGAAAAGCACCGATTCTTTTTCCCACTGGATTTGTCCCTGCGTCACGGACAGCGTGCACCTGCAGGAAGAGCAGGGCACTCACCCGCCAATCAAATATTGCTATGGCAACATCAGGCCACGGCCGCTCACGTTGTCCTTCAAAATAAGAGCGCCGCATCTACTCCACTGTTATAGACAAATGTAGACTGTTATACATTTGTATTTTATTTTTGTTAAGTCTTTTGCGACCCACTCAATATATGTCCACGACCCACCAGTTGGGAAAGAATGTTCTAGAGTCTATAAAGGTGCTTCTCACAGCGTTTGAGGAGCAGGTGTGTTGGAGATGACACAGTGGAATGTGAGTAAAACAGAAAAAGGTCCTCGCTCCTGCAGCAGCTGAGCCTGATGTAACAATCACCTGTTCTTTCCTAAAGCGTCTGCTGCAACACATGAGCAGAGGGAAATAACGGGAATACTAAAAATACTTTTGGCCACAATCAGCGGTTTTGTGCCAGGATGTTTTCAGAACGATCACACCTCCCCACGCTCCAGCGCTTCCCCTTCACCTGCAGCAAAGATGAAAATAAACTCATTTTATATCAACACCATCGATAAAGAGAACCCTTAAATGTCCCTAAACCACAGAGTTCACCACAGTTACAGTATAAGCACCACAGTAGTTTATGTGGAAGTGGACGGGTGGTTACTCACAGCACCGCGGTCTACAGTCAGTGTGGAAGTGGACGGGTGGTTACTCACAGCACCGCGGTCTACAGTCAGTGTGGAAGTGGACGGGTGGTTACTCACAGCACCGCGGTCTACAGTTTATGTGGAAGTGGACGGGTGGTTACTCACAGCACCGCGGTCTACAGTTTATGTGGAAGTGGACGGGTGGTTACTCACAGCACCGCGGTCTACAGTTTATGTGGAAGTGGACGGATGGTTACTCACAGCTCCAAAGTTCACCTGTAGTGAGGCCCAGGTCCCAGCAGCTCCACACAGAAGGCACAGAAATCCACAGAGATTATAATTCAAAACTTTCCACAGCTCGATGGCACTGGCCCGTCTGTCTCCTCAGTTAGTGAGTAACATAATCCCACTGCGCACTCCCGCGCACGCACGCACGCACGCACACCATCTCTCTGAAACACAGACGGCTCAAACATGCTGTGAAAACTCATAATACTAGGCCAGGGCGATATGAACAAAAATGTAAATCTAGATTTTGTTCATGTCTTGATATCTTTGAAATTACATTTTTATGTGAAAGATTTTTCTTAGTCTTTAATTTTCATTGAATAAATAAAGTTTATAATTTCACTATTACAACAAAAATAAAATAAAACTGATCTTCTCTTTGTGACTTTTCTCTGTAAATGAAACTGTTTTTCATCAGTTTTAGAAGTTCTTTTTCACCAGTGACACAATATTTCGACATGTACGATCTGGACACATTCACATCTTGTCCAGTAAATATATCAGGGCTGTAATCGATTAATCGGTCGATGGAGTCTCGGTTGACCAAACTTTTATTAGTCGACTAATACTTTTATTTAGATCACATGTGTCAAACTCAAGGCCCGGGGGCCAGATGCGGCCCTCCACCTCATTTCATGCGGCCCTCGAGGTCTTATAAGGTTTATTTTAATTTGATATTAGTGCCAGAAGTAATCTGGTTGTCTTAACCTATGAAACAACTGGTCTGAAACGTAAAGAGTATAAGTAATTTTTCAGACTAATGCAGAAGTAAATTCAGCAATTGCCACTTCAATAAATATACAATGATCAAATACAACTATTATTTATAGATTAATAAGGTTAATTTCAGTTACAACCGGCCCTTGGAGGACAACCAAAATGCCAACGTGGCCCTTTGTCAAAATGAGCTCGACTCCCCTGGTTTAGATTATAAGGATTGTATTCAACAGCAGCAGAATCATTTTTATATAAACACAAGGTTTACTATTCATTTTCTGTATAAACTATAGTTTTTGCATGAACTACATATTATTATTATTATTATTAGTCTTTTTGAGCAAAGTTGCTTGTCAAGTTGTTACAATACTAATATTTCAAACTGATTCTAAGGACTTGATTCTCAAAAGTCAGATTTTTAAACAATGGACTGACATTTTCAACTCAAAATGCAAATATATGATCAAATATTTAACTTTCAAATAAGTTTGGATGAAACTCTAGATTATTTTAAAACTTTTCTGAAAATGTGACTTTTTTATTTACAGAAAATATCAAATTTGGTTCAAATTGTTGTCCCGTTAATGTTCTCTGTATTTGTTCAAATGAGGATCTAGTTTCAACACCAGTTTTAACATTGATTTGTAATATTTTTGTCAACCTACTTTTAGCTTCAGAGCTTTTGCCACGCCCACTTTTTAGTCGAATAATTGGTCGATAGACAGTGTTGGGTAGAATACTTTGAAAATGTATTTCGTTACAGAATACTGAATACTTGATCAGAAAAGTATTCTGTATTGTATTCCGTTACTTGGCAAATGTTTGGACTGTATTCTGAATACTTGGAACACTTTTTCTATTGAAACGCAAATTAGGTGTTAATTTTAACCTGAAATTACAAAGTTTTCGTGTTTCTTTTTAGTTCTTAATTGTATTAAGTAATGCTAGTAATTAGGGCTGGTTAACGCGTTATCGCAGCGTTAACCAGCACGTGCTTAATCGCGATTAAATATTTTGTCGCAGGTCACGTGATTCGACCAAAAAGCCTGAATGAAAGCGCCCACTGCTGCCGCTGCGCCCTTTTTCTCCTCCTCGCTCTCATGAACAGTCCTCAAACAGAGGATCTGCTCCGTTGCTGCAGCGCTTTAAATACAGGAGAGTGAGCTCTGCTGTACTGACAGCGGGACAGAGACGAGTCTGAGCTTCGTCTGAGTGTTTAAATTGTCCAAAAAGACCCAGAAATGACGGCGATACGTCCCGTTAAAGACTTCAAACCGTTAACACCTCATTAAATATGCGCAAACTTTTACTCACGTGTTTGAACCAGGACTATCCCAGAACTGGACCAGGTTTAACCAGGACTATCCAGAACTGGACCAGTTTAACCAGGATATCCAGAACTGGACCAGGTTTTAACCAGGACTATCCCAGAACTGGACCAGGTTTGAACCAGGACTATCCCAGAACTGGACCAGGTTTTAACCAGGACTATCCCAGAACTGGACCAGGTTTTAACCAGGACTATCCCAGAACTGGACCAGGTTTGAACCAGGACTATCCCAGAACTGGACCAGGTTTTAACCAGGACTATCCCAGAACTGGACCAGGTTTTAACCAGGACTATCCCAGAACTGGACCAGGTTTTAACCAGGACTATCCCAGAACTGGACCAGGTTTGAACCAGAACTATCCCAGAACTGGACCAGGTTTTAACCAGGACTGAACCAGGACTATCCCAGAACTGGACCAGGTTTTCACCAGGACTGAACCAGGACTATCCCAGAACTGGACCAGGTTTTCATCAGGACTGAACCAGGACTATCCCAGAACTGGACCAGGTTTAACCAGGACTGAACATGTTAGTTACCTAATGTAACTATAGTTCTATGAGGAGCTAAAATTATATATCTAAGCCAAAATACCACAAAATGTGCAGGATTGTACACTCTACAAAATGAAGGACCTTAAATATACTTTAAAAAATCATCTTTTGGAGAAAAAATAGGTTAAAATAGCTATTTATTGAACTTTGTGTGTAAAGTGCGATTAATCGCAATTAAAAAATGTAATCGCTGCCCAGCTCTACTAGTAATGCATCTCCACGTAAACAAGCGTTATAATAACTTTGTATAATAACTAATAACTGAGCTCTGTTTAAATCGCATTTACCCGGAGTCGAGAGGAGGAGTTTACTTCAGATTATGTATCGTGGGTTTAGTCCAACAACAGTTCATTCATCGTGTCGTCCGTGAGCTTCAGTTCAGTGTCACTAATCCTTTGCTAACAGTCCAGTGCACTTGTTGTGAATACTTCATCGTGAAAACAAACTTTTCCTCTTTGAAAAGCTGATCCCCTCCGTAGTTAAAAATGAACGATCCAAACGCTGCGTCTTCTCTTTGTTTATTGTAAATAAAGTCCCAAAAAAGTTAAACAGATAAAAGTCATCAACAACCTTCTAATGTACCTGTCCATAAAGGGACAATCTGATTGGTCAGTCTGTCAGCAGCAATGAATGGCCCTTATACAACGCCAGATCTGATTGGACACTGTTATTTCTGTGAAGTAGTGCAGGCGACACAGACTGACAGCACAACAAGCTGCTGCTGTGAAACATTACACATTAGTTTTCTGTGGTGATTTTAACAATGGTTCTACATTTATTTGCAGTGTATTCCATTGATTTTATGAAAGTAACTGTATTCTGAATACCTCATTGAAAGCCGTACTGTAACGGAATACAAGTACTCATTCAGAATACGTAACGGCGGTACATGTATTCCGTTACTCCCCAATCTGTTTGACTGGAGCTGTTTGGATCATGTTTGTGCAGGGGCGTACAAACTCTGGTGTCTTTATTTTTCCCATTCTTTTGGGGGTTTTAGATTTATTATTGGTGTATCTGCGTTCCAAACACAATTTGCCAAAGTGTCCTATTAAAGTTTTTTCCAGCTTCAGCAGATTGAATTTTTATAAAGCTAAATTTGCCAAATCGACTTCAGAACAAAACGTGAGTTTTCTGTGTCAAAACTATTGGGTTAATGGAACCTCTGCATTCACTCACATTTAGCTAAAGAAAATATACTTTACTCTAGCGCTGCAGTCGACCAAAGAAATACTTTGTCGACTAAAATCATGTCCCATCGACCGATTAATCGACTAAAAAGGGTGTGGCCAAAGCTCTGAAGCTAAAAAGATTTGATTTGACTGTATTTGAGCCAAACTGGGCTCAAAAAGACTAAAAGTGTTTTGGAGTTCACAAAAAGCCAACAATTTACAGAAAGCAGATAAGATCAACGATTGGGTCCCAAAATCTTCAGCTAATTCACTCGTTTTATTGTTCAACACATTCACAAGGTAAAGAAAAGGGTTGAAATGAAATGTAATAATATATCAGAATAGATTTGCCAATAATACACATAAAATTAGTTCTTATTCCAAGTCCAGAAGCATTTTTGCAGATTTCAAGTTAGAATGAATGCGTATTTTTCATATTTTAAATAAAAACAAGATATTTATGCTTGTTCTATTGGCAATCTTTTTTTAAACTAGTTAAAATCGACTTTAATCTGTTGTATTGGGCTTCTTTCACTTGTTCTAATTTAAGATGATCCTTACCGTCAAAATAAAGGAAATAATCGACTCATAAAAATGTTGATTGACTAGGAATGCATCGACTGATTAATTGACTAAAGAACTGCAGCACTACAATTTGCTGAATTTTGTTGAGAATATTAAAACCTCTAGCTATTATATTGGCCAATAATATTCATCTTTGTTAAGCAGTTTTTGTGACCAAACATTCTCTGTCACAAGCAAAAACGACCAGTGCCTTTGAGGCCTTTTTCTGCCCTGGGCCCCCCCAGTCCGACGCTCCTGTTTGTGGGAATGTTCATCGGAGACACTTAGACTTAAACAGACTTAAACAGACTTAAACAGACTTAAACAGACTTAAGCTACGGTCACAATGACCCGTACGACCTGCTACGACCTCTCTGCGAACGATTTTTTTCTCATTTCCTACGTCATTCTTGAGGCGTTGTTACGAAAAAACAGCGCTCGCAGCTCGTTCGTAAGTTCGTAGACAGGTCTATGGTCTTGTTAAAGATTTTCTACGATCAGTCTACGAACGCAGAAACTAAACTGTAAAATACAGCTTAAAGCCTGTGCAGTGTGCCTGTGCAGGAGCGTGAAAGTGAGACGCGCTCTACGGTCCAAGCGAATGAGAGGCGCAGTATTTTAGCCCGTACAGGGATCTGTATGAAAGAATCTGACCTGGAGCACGCGAGGGAAACACAGAACGCTTGAAACGCGAGGAAGCCTGGACCCAGAGCGCGCAAGGATAAGGCTGCTTGAAACACGGTTTGACTTTGTGAGTTTGTTGTGTTTGAGTGACAGAGACAAACGAGAGAACAGATTTCAGACAAAGCCTACACAGAATATAGCTATTCATAAGCATTTGTGTTTTGCTGGTGTGCTTTTAGGTTATTGTTATTCCGGTATGGTTTACGAAAGGTTTAATAGCTAAAAACACCTTGATAAAGGCTTGAGTTGGACGCAGGGACATCGCGCAGCTCCCGTGTGATACAAAATAGATGTAGGATTACCGCAAAGACGCATTAAACAAGCTTTAGGGCACACACAAGGATGTACGGCTTCATTTCCCCAAGAATGTGGTAAGTTGTTGGTGAGAGCTGAAAGTCTGCCGTAAAAAGACTGTAGGAAAACAGTTTCCACTCCACGAGTCACGTACGAAAATTCGTACGACCATTTTATTCGTATACGGGTCATTGTGACCGTAGCTTTACACAGACTCTGCGTCGCTCCTCCCACTGACAGAGACTGAGGTTGTGTTTGTGTGAAAAACCCTTTAGTCCTCCTCCTTCGGTCTCATGAGTAAAGTCTGTTCACAAGAGATTTGCTCCACTTTTCCACAAACTCTTTAAGTCAAACCCTGATGATGTCGTCACGTGTGGTTCTCCGCTCTTGTACATAATTAATCATCTATAATAATCTGTTTGAACGTGTCTGTTCGAAGGCTCGGAGCTGATTCTGATAAAGATTCATAAATCCTCATTAGATTCAGCTCACACTTAAATGTACATGTTCCATACATGAGCTGCCTCTGCTGTGCCTCTGGGCAACACACTTCTGCACCGACAGTCTCCAGAGGCTCGTTATGGAGGAGGTAGTGTGTAAGGTCATTATACAGATCATATATGGTCAGGAGGAAACACTATAAAACGTAATGAGGCAGTTTAACTTAAATAACGCTAACAATTTCTGCCTCAAAGTTTTATGTCCTCTCTCTCTCTCTCCTCTCCCCCTCTCTCTCTCTCTCTCTCTCTCTCTCCTCTCTCTCTCTCCTCTCTCTCTCTCTTCTCTTCCTCTCTCTCCTCTCTCTCTCTCCTCTCTCTCTCCCTCCTCTCTCTCCTCTCTCTCCTTTCTTTCTCTCTCCTCTCTCTCACTCCTCTCTCCTCTCTCTCTCCTCTCCCTCTCCTCTCTCCTCCTCCTCCCTCCTCTCTCCCTCTCTCTCCTCTCTCTCTCTCTCCTCTCTCTCTCTCTCCTCTCTCCTCTCTCTCTCCTCTTCTCTCTCTCCTCCTCTCTCTCTTTCTCTTCCCTCTCCTCCTCTCCTCTCTCTCTCTCTCTCCGGTCATCTGTTCCCCTTCTTTCATCCTCTGCTCTGCTCTCGCCTCTCTTCCGCGTCTCTCTTCTTCTGTTGCTCGCTGTCCGGCGTCCTCTCTTCCTCTCTCTTACCTCTCTTCTTCCTTTCTCTCTCCCTCCTCTCCTGCTCTCTCTCTCGCCTCGCATCCTCCCGACCGTGACTGCCCTCTTCTCTATCTTCTCTCTATCTCTCTCCCTCATGGCTGACCCTCTTCTTCGTGCTCGCTTCTTCTCTCTCTCTCTCTCTCTCTCTCTTCTTCTCTCTCACCTTTCCTCTCTCTCCTCTCTACCGTCTCTCTACTCTCTCTGACTTCTTGGCGGGACTACTTAGCCATT
>JBBPFD010000060.1:39597-44597 GCA_038363315.1 Mugilogobius chulae
AGAGCAGCAGGAGGAGACAGAGTAGAGAGCAGCAGGAGGAGACAGAGTAGAGAGCAGCAGCAGCAGGAGGAGACAGAGTAGAGAGCAGCAGGAGGAGACGAGTAGAGAGCAGCAGGAGACAGAGTAGAGAGAGCAGCAGGAGGAGAGACAGAGTAGAGAGCAGCAGGAGGAGACAGAGTAGAGCAGCAGGAGGAGAAGAGTAGTAGAGAGCAGGAGGAGACAGAGTAGAGAGCAGCACAGATAGTAGAGAGGAGCAGCAGGGCAGGAGGAGGAGGAGACAGAGTAGTGTCACAGAATCCCTGCTCACGCTGTGTTTCCAACTTGTTTGTTGTTGATGCGAGTCACAGGAAGCTGACTTTCTCAAGCCCCTCCCCTCACTGTTACCATGGTGATCACCAATCACTCTTAACGTGCAAGTGAGGTGACGATAGCAGGAAATGTGGACTGGAGTCAGGCCCAAACGCCGGGTCAAGGGCAGGCCCAGAATCTAAACTCTTAACCAGAGAGAGACAGAAGAGGATTCAAAGCTCTCAGCCTCAGGAGAACCACGGAGCTCAAAGAGAGAGAACCAGAGGAGAAGAACGTGATCCAAAGCCTCAGCAGAACCAGCTCTGAGGACTGTCACAAGTTTCACAAAACCTAAACCACTCAGGCTGAAGACATCTCATCAGATTGTCTTTTTTCATGAACAAACTCTAAGGACAACACAGTTTACAAACCTCAGCAGGAGCTTTGTGAACACCAGACTTAAGCTAAGACTCACGTTTACAGACACAAACCTTGTGTGTGTTTCTAAAGTGAAAGTAAAAAACTCTTCAGTCTGAACAAACAAAAGCAGTTTGTCTAAAAGTTTACAAAAGTGTGTCGTGATGTTTAATGTGGACGACTTTTAAAGCTTCACTGTGTCACTTTTCACACAGTGAAGTCGTGTTTATGAGGACAACACACACAACAGCTCGTTTCCATCTGTCGCTGTGGAGAGGGAGGAGCTAGTGGACATGTTTTTAGTGGGAGGGGAAACCGGAGCAGTTGATTTAAATGTTCAGGGCGCAGAGAGAGAACCTGTGTGTGGAGAAGAGCGCGTCTGCATCACAGGAGCAGTCGACTGTGTTTAAAACTAGATTTGCTTCAGTTTGAGAACAAAATGAATGAATAAACTGCAACAAAGAAACATCTAACTTGGATAAAATGCCTTGAATTAATCCAATTAATCTGAAAATAAAACCAAGTCCAAGATTGTTTTAAGATATTATCTCCTGATTGACCTTATCTAGATACACACCTTCTCATTCAAAGACTTTTCTATTTTTTTTTATTTTCATGACTATTTAATTGCCTTTATTTAACCAGGGAAGTCCCACTGAGATTCAGAATCTCTTTTGCAGAGAGCCCTGGGGGAGGGTCAGGGAGGCATTAATGGACATGTTTTTAGCTGTAGGAGGAAACCTACGCAGACACGGGGAGAACATGCAAACTCCACATAGAAAGGCCCTGGGCGGCCGGGAGTCGAACCCAGGACCTTCTTGCTATGAGGCCAGAGCGCTAACCACTGCGCCACCATGACTATGAACATTATAGATTCACACTGAAGGATCCAAACTATGAATGAACACATGTGAAGTATAGTCCAGCCAAAAAGTGTGAAACAACTGAAAATCTGTCCTATTCTAGGTTCTTTTGCTTTGATTCCTGCTTTGTACACTCTCACATTCTCTTGATGAGCTTCAGGAGGTCGTCACCTCAAAATAGGGCTGGGCGATCTGGGAAAAAATATAATCACGATTTTTTATCTCATATTGATCAATCTCGATTCGATTTAGTTTAACCTTTTCAAAAACAAATGAAAAACGCCATTCATGAACATAAACTAAACTAAAACTTTTATTATGTCTCATTTATTAGTTTATTTTAATGCTATATATCATTATTCTGCCTCAAAGATTGACTTTTGCTCCAAACTACACATTTTATTGACAAAAGATTGGTTTTCAATCTTTAGCTTCAAAACCCACCACCAAATAATCGACGATTAGTTTCAATTCGATCTCAATCTCTCGATTTTTCGATTAATGGCCCAGCCCTACCTGAGATACTCTTCCAACAGTCACAGATGCTTAACACTTGTTGGACCTTTTGCCTTCACTCTGCGGTTCAGCTCAAACCATCTGGACTGGGTTCAGGTCTGGTGACTGTAGAGGCCAGCTCATCACTCTCCTCATTCATGGTGTTTATATCTTCAGTGTGAATCTACAATGTTCATGAAAATAAAAACTCTTTGAATGAGAACGCGTGTCCAAACTCTTGGTCTGTACTGTATAAAAACATATAAAATGTGTTTCTGTTTTAAGACAGAATTGTTTGAATCAAGAAAAGATTTGATTAAAAGTCTTGTCCAGAGAACTTGAAACTAAAACAACCAGGTTAGTCACATGTTCTACTGCTCTGAGCCTAAGACATTTTTACCTCTAAATAAGCAACATTTAGTTCTTGAAAGGCCTTTTTTGCAGTGTTCTAGAGCCAACACAAGAAAAACACTGTGACCGAGGGAAAAGCAGCACTTCTACAGTTGACCTGACTGTATTCTAATGAGCAGACGCCTCTCCACAGATCTGACCTGTACATTCAAACATCAGCTCCGCCTTTAGACCAAACACAAAGAATGTTCCACAGTGAAGCTTTAAAACGTCTTAAAAACTCAAGGAAATCTAATCTTTGTTATTCTTTTAGTGAACTTCTGATGTTTGTTTCGTTTACGTGACCTTGTTGTTTATCTTTTGTGTTTTAATGGAGTGTGTTTGTTTACTGATTCAAGTCGAAGCTGCTTCTGTTTCTGCAGCGTTCTGAATGTGACTCACAAATAAATCTGAACTGGAAACAGTCTTTGTTCTGGTGTCGTGGTGAGTTAATCTTCCTTTACATTGAAATGCAGCAGTTCTTCTGTCACTAATGGAATCAGCTCCGGAGAGGCTTTGATTTGTTATGTGTCTCTGCAACACGCTGGTAAGAAACACTGACACTGTTAGTGAGACTTTGTTAGAATGAAAGGTGCTTTGGTTTAAAGAGACATGTTTGCAGTCTTCTTCTACGGTCTTAAAGTAGCGGCTACAGCGTGTGCTTATCAGTGACGTAACAGTCTTCATTGTCAACTGTTTTTTCCTGTTTACACTGCGGTGCATCCACTGAACCAGCCCCTGAAACTACCTCCAGAATCGTATGCAGAGAAACGCCGATTTAATGAACATGTAGCTCATTTTCATGTAAAAGAGAAGACAATCTGACAGAGAAACGTCTCAGATTCGCGTTACTTTGAGCCAATGAGCATTACAATGAGGAAAACTCCTCTGCACAAACAGCAATCACGTCTCACTTTTCCCAAACAAACTGTGCACGAGCTTATGTCAGCGTCCTGCAGAAACACGTCTCCCAAACACAGCTCAGTGTGTCGGCTTAAACCTGCTTAAACAGCTTACAGAGCCGGACCTTCCTATGCGTAGACTACGCAAGTTGTGTAGGGCCCCGCCTCCTTCTAAACGCTGATAGTTTTTCGAGTTTATGTCAGTCCAGTCATCATGCCTGTTGGCTTCACCCTCTGGTTTGGGCTGTACATAAACTCTGTTTGACCAATCCTACAAGCTTAAACGTGATAGACCCTCCCTCCCCTCTTCTGTTCTTGACACACGGCAGTGTTGGGCAGAGACACAGCCTCTTTCCCTGTGCTGAGCTTAAGACTGACAAACGCAGAAACAGGTGTTTGATCATTCTCAGCACAGAGCGCACAACCAAAGAGTCTGGAAACAGTTTGAACAACAAATACATGTTCTCTGTCTCATAATCTCTCAGTCAGTCTTTATTCTGCGTCAATAGGACGAGTATTGGCTGAACTACGAACACATAAGCTGATGAACTTAAACGTCTGCAGATCGCGAGAATGACCGCGGCGAAATACGGCGACAAACGGCACATTTATGTTGAATTATTTCAAGAGCCTCATAAAACATGAGGCTGTTTGTCCCAAAAAAGTTTCAAATGTGAGTATTTCTGTCTAAAAGTCCAGCGCGATGATGCAGCTCATCAGCTGTTCCAGCGTCAGCGTGAAGAGTGAACAGAGGCGGAGCTCACAGGGAGAGGGACAGGGCTGGGGCCCAACACTCACACAAGTGAAACTTGAGGAGAGGTGCAATGTTATTAATGATAAAATTATTCATAATTAAAGATTTCTTGATCTAAAATAGCTCACTCCAAATTTAGGGAAAATCTGTTTTTTTGTTGTTTTTTTTTTTTTTTTTTTTTTTTTTTTTTCAAAAGTTTCTGGGGCAGGATCTTAAATTATCTCTTTCTTATGAGAAATATTATTTAGCTTAAACTTATTTGTGTCTGTTGCTTTGTGTATAGTTATAAATTATAATGAAAAAAGTCAATTTAAACACTGCTTTGGCTCGACTGATTAAGGTTCGTAGAAAAGACTGAAGGGCCCCCGAAGCTGATTTTTGCTTAGGGCCCCCAAAGGTTAGATCCGGCTCTGACAGCTTAAACAGAAGAAACAAGTCACAGTTACAAATAATATTCAATTAAACACCATCATCGCACACATGACTAAAGCTTGTTCCACTTTCAGCAGCAAAAACGTTGTTTTATTCACATAACAGCGTTGTCCTGTCATACATCTGCTGCACAGATCTCCTGCTCCAGAGAGCGAAACACCGCTCATCACTGAAACACCCGCTCCATCACTGAAACACCCGCTCCATCACTGAAACACCCCCCGCTCCATCACTGAAACACCCGCTCCATCACTGAAACACCCGCTCCATCAATGAAACACCCGCTCCATCACTGAAACACCCGCTCCATCACTGAAACACCCGCTCCATCACTGAAACACCGTCCATCAATGAAACACCCGCTCCATCACTGAAACACCCCTCCATCATAACCCCGCTCATCACGAAACACCCGCTCCATCACTGAAACACCCGCTCCATCACTGAAACACCCGCTCC
>JBBPFD010000060.1:49597-85252 GCA_038363315.1 Mugilogobius chulae
AATAATGCCGCAGCTTTGCTCCACTCTGCTCTCTCTCTCTCTCTCTCCCTCTCCCTTTCATTTTAAACTCCTTATACAGTCACTTGGAAAAGTCTCAAGCACATGCCAGGCTCTTATTTGCTGACTTTTCCTCAGCCTTCAACACCATGCAGCCACATCTTCTCATTCAGAGCTTACTAAAAAACTTCAGCTTGCCTCATCAATTACTCTTATGGATCTTAGATTTTCTAATTGACAGACGGCAGAGAGTGTTTGTGAACAACTGCTTTTCTGAGGTTGCAGTGGTATCCACAGGCTCACCGCAGGGATGCGTCCTTTCTCCTCTTTTGTTCATCCTGTTTACAGATGAATGTAGAAGCACTCATGAGCAGAGTTTTTTGGTCAAATTTTCAGACGACACGGCTCTTTTATCTCTTCTCTGTGGAAATGAGAGTAGTCATGGGGAAGCACTTACTGAATTTATTGTATGGTGTGATAAAAATTTTTTGGATTTGAATGTCGCGAAAACAAAAGAATTTATAATTGATTTTCGTCGAAACAAAAGCCCTGCTCCCGCAAGTGTCGTCCATAATGAGGAAGTGGAAGTAGTTTCCCAATATAAATATCTTGGTACTTTTTTGGACGATCAGCTGAAATTTGATGTAAACACTGCTGCACTGGTAAAACGCAGCCAGCAAAGGATGTACCTTTTGCATAAGTTGAATTCTTTCTCTGTCAGTGCTATGATACTGTCTCGGTTTTATGAGGCTTTCATTGAGAGCCTTCTATGTTTTTCGTTTATCTGCTGGTTCCCTAATCTTTCACTTAAGGATAAGAA
Source organism: Mugilogobius chulae (assembly GCA_038363315.1). Taxonomy (NCBI): domain Eukaryota; kingdom Metazoa; phylum Chordata; class Actinopteri; order Gobiiformes; family Gobiidae; genus Mugilogobius; species Mugilogobius chulae. The sequence continues at coordinate 50,415 of JBBPFD010000060.1, forward strand.
CAGCATTGATCGCATTGTAAAACACTGTTCAAAGATCATTGGGATCCAGCAGAGAGATTTGTCTGTCTTCTGCAACAAGCAGATCTTAAAGAAGGCCAGTGCCATTATAGCATCACCAGAGCATGTGCTGAGAGATGAGTTTTTCTTGTTACCGTCAGGCAGACGTTATGCCTTACCAAGCTGTAAAACTAATCGCCACCTAAAATCTTTTGTTCCAACAGCTAGGCTGTTAAACTCTCTTTAGACTTGGTGAAACTAGGTTGGGTTTTATGTTTTTTATAAATATTTTGTCAATAGGAAATCACGTATGCACAAGCTCCATTGTGTTTGTTGTATGTTTGTTTCTATGAGTTGATTTCTGTTAAATTTTATTGTCTGATGCTGCTCAAATGAATTGCCCCTTGAGGGATAAATAAAGTAATCTGAATCTGAATCTGAATCCCTCTCTCTCTCTCTCTCCCTCGCTCACGTGCGTTCTCTGTCGCAGCTCCGACGTCCATGCCCTTAACAGCAAATAGCGTGGAATCATAAACTGCAGGAACCATTTGAACCATTTGTAGAACATAACGACCCAGAGGAAAATTTTGTTGCTCAATGTAATCTCTTTTTCATCTCACGAGACAAAGATGAGATTCTCAGTTGTTGCTCCTAAAACCTCTTAGGAGCAACAAATGAGACTAGAGAAACATTTGAGAAATACTTGATACCATAGTGAGATCTCAGTCATATCTCAAATGGAGCTGAAACTGAGCTGTGGCCTGCTTTGATCTCATGGAGCAAAAGATGAGAAATAGGAGACATAAACTAAAATCTCAGATTGGTCTCAGAAGGCTCAACATTGTCTAGGAGCAATACCTGAGACCTTGTTGAGATCTCATTCTTGCTTACTCTTTCCTCTGGGGATGTTCTACACAGCCTAAGCTTTTAGCCAGTTTTTATATTTTGATAATCCGTCTGGTATTCGCAAAGTTATGAGCAAAACAGCTGATGAAACTTTACGTCTGCATGAAATACAGCGGCGAAGCGCGCGGCGCGGCCCGGGAAAAGATACGCGGCTGACTTTTAGTAAAAGCAGCACAACACACGTATTTCCAGAAGAAGTGAGCACAAAAGTTTTAAGCAGAAATGTAGTTTGACTGCTGGCGGCCCCTTGCCTCGGCTGCGTCAGCCCCTCTTACCCACGCTTTCTTGTCAAATATCTTTCCTCCCTCTGAATCCTGGTGTTTAACCTACGTTTTGTTCCTATTCTATATCCTCTTGTGTTGTTGTTCTAGGATCTTTGCCATATGAGATCGTTATGAGAGGCTTGTTTTTACAGTTGGCTTGATCTAGGCCGAGTTGTGCCCAGAAGCTCAGGCTCATGGAATAGAGATTAAAGGGCCCAACTGACATTATTTTAATGTCTATATTTTGATGTTGTTTCCTCATTAAAAACATATCTGGAGTTGTATTTTGTTGAACTTATGTCTATTTAACTCATAAATCCAGCCTTCTTAGCCTGGGTTCTTCACTTAAGCTGAAAACAGCCTGTTGGTGATGCAAAAAGTGCCCCACTGTGGTTTAAAATTCCACACACCTTTACTGTGACCATTTCAGCCTTGAGTTTGTTTGTCTTTAAGACTGCAGCTATTGTTTTAGCCTTGTTTTAGCCTATTGCATCTTTTGTGCAACAGAGAATAAAATCTCAACTGAACAAAAGGTGAACAAAAACATTCAGTGTGTTATGCTACTGCAGGCCTGGGCAAACAGCGACCTGTGGGCCAGATGCAGCCCTCGGACTGTTTCAGTGTGGCCCCCAGCACATTGTGGAGATTAGGTGTTACTCATATATTTTTTTTTATTAATATATTGACTTGGCTATGGAGCATGTGTCACTGCTTGTTGTCCTAATACGTATCACAATAAATGGTCAAAATAGTAGATTAAAAAGACGACATTTAACAAAAAAAAAACTTGCTGCAATAATAAGAATTTGTTCCACAATGACTACACTTTGGTCCTCCACCACTAGCACAAGTTCCCTTGGGAAAACATATTTGCCTCCCCTTGTGCTACAGTATTGTATAGTATAATGGTTCATGGTAAAATACCTGGTCATTTCAAAACTTCCATTTAGCCACATCACGAGAGCATGTTTGAGGCACAGTATGAATAGGCTAGGTTAGGCCTATTTGCCAATTCAAAGTGCTGTTCTTAATCTGTGGATGAAGGTCAACAAATAGATTCCAAAAATACGGGAAATGAATTCTATTTTGAGCTACAATTTCTGGGGGAGGCCCCCTAGACCACCATACAAGGATTCACGTGACCAAATATTTTTTTATTTAATGAAAGGTGGTCTGCCCTGTCATTAATCTCCCAGGTCACTTTAGTTCCCTAGTCTGCCCTATAGCTGCAGAGAGTAGGACAGAGCAAAGAGAAGTGAAGCTCCACTGGGAACCACTGACACAGGATTTGGACACAATTAATCTAAACTAAACTATAGTTGCAAAAATCTACAGCCTGGTCTAAAAAACAATTACATTTGTTCTGAAGTAAAGAGTGGTTGAAATAGAGGATTTGTTAACTAAACATAGCCCAGGCCAGTCGAGAGACATAGTCCCTCCAGCGTGTCCTGGGTCTTCCTCGAGGTCTCCTCCCAGTGGGACATGCCTGGAACACCTCACCAGGGAGGCTTTGTCCAGGAGGCATCCGAAACAGATGCCCGAGCCACCTCAACTGGCTCCTCTCGATGTGGAGGAGCAGCGGCTCTACTCCGAGTTCCTCTCGTGTGACTGAGCTTCTCACCCTATCTCTAAGGGAGCGCCCAGCCACCCTGCGGAGGAAACTCATCTCGACCGCTTGTATTCGCGATCTTGTCCTTTCGGTCATTACCCAAAGCTCATGACCATAGGTGAGGGTTGAACGTAGATTGACGGTAAATCGAGAGCTTTGCCTTTCGACTCAGCTCTTTCTTCACCACAACGGTTCGATATAGCGATCGCATCACTGCAGACGCTGCACCGATCCACCTGTCAATCTCACGCTCCATCCTTCCCAACTTCACCCTAAACCCTATTTTTCTTTTTCCGTTTTATGAACAAAAACAGAAAAAACAAAAAATGTTGTTTGTTTTGTTTTTGACAATTAAACAAATCATACACAGACTGAGGACAACCTTAGGCATTCACTTTTTGTCTAACTTCCAGCTCGTTTTGATCATTATGCTTTATATTTCTGCAGCTAAACTGAATAAAAGTGGGGAGGCGGGGCGTCCTTGGCGTATCCCCCTTTTAACACGACAGCACTATTAAAATCAATGTACAGCCTTTCTATAACTTCACAGAAAGTCCAAAAGTTAAAGAAAAGTCTCTAAAGGCAACTTCCTGCCGTGACGTCATCAGCTCTGAACAGGAAGTGGAAGTTTCATCGCAAATAAAATGTCTAAACTGGGAGGAAACTTGGACAGTGTTTAGTTAAATTTTAATTATAAAGTTCTTAATGAAATGAAGCACTTTAATCATTGAATTTTGGGTCAAACGTGAGTCTCTCTGAAGCTGCAGGACTAAAGGAGAGAGTCTGATTAAAAACATTTAATTATTTTCCTTTTATTTCTTTGACACAAACATGATTAAAACAGACGAGACTGAACAGAAGCTTCACAAACACATTAACATAAACTAATCAAACGTGACATAAACGTGATTAAACTGATGAAGAAGAAGAAGAAGAAGACGAGCTTTTCTCACACAAACACTTTAATGGAAACATCAAACACATTTAATTATGAATCAAACTGACAAAAGAAGATTAAAGATGAAAAATAACCCTGTGCAATCATGTTTGAATACATTTATTATATTTTAAAGACAGAAACATTTGTATTTGACAGTTTGAAAATAAGATTTGTCAAAGGATTTCATAAATAAAAGTGTAAATAAAATAGATTTTCATGCCTCAGTTAGAAAAAGACTATTCTTACAACGAAACGTAAAAAAGTGTTTTTACTCAAGTTTTGTTCTTAAAGATGCACTGCACAACTTTTTGGTCAACTTTAATAAATGCATTTTTTGTCATTTAGATTCCTTTGTTAGACTAAATAATTCAAACAAATCTGTGTTTTACTTTGAGCTGCTTGCACAGCCACAAAATGAACTGTTATTTTTATAGGGCGACACGGTGGCGCAGCAGTTAGCGCTCTGGCCTCATAGCCAGAAGGTCGACCCGGGGCCTTTCTATGTGGAGTTTGCATGGTCTCCCCGTGTCTGCGTAGGTTTCCTCCTACAACTAAAAACATGTCCATTAATGATTCCCCTGACCCTTCCCCAGGGCTCTCCTGCAAAAGAGATTCTGAATCTCAGTGGGACTTCCCTGGTTAAATAAAGGTCAATTATAATTATAACAGTTTATTTGTCCTGGAGGAGCTGAACATGCTGATTTTTTAAACTTTTTATATTATGGATATAGATAAAATGTATTTATTTCCATTCAGAAAGTCCCAAAGCATAGATTTAACTTTGTAATTCTACTGAATTGTATAGATGACCTTTCACCTCCAGAAAGTTACACACTGCAGCTTTAAGTCGTTTTTTTTTTTACTTTTTGTAATTTACTTTACTTAACTAAAACATCTGTGGACTTTTACTTCTTGCATTTTCTTGCATGTTCTCCCTCTCCTACTGGTCTTATTTCTACCTCAGTGACAGAGATACACCTGTGTAAACGACCAGAGGAGACTGAGGGAAAACCAAAACATGACACTGATGTGTTTACAATCTATGTTGCAGTGTTCATATGTATTCTTTTTGAGTGTGGAATAATTGAAGACTTTTGTCGACTTACTGGGAAATAAAGGGTTAAAATAATAAAAACTACAAACATATTTGGTATGAATGTGTCAAGAAGAAGTAGTTCTATGAATCTGAGTTTTTAAAGTAGAAAAAAAGTTTACAGTATGTTGATTTTATGGGTGGGTAAAGGCGAGTACACCTAGAGGCCACTAGTGGAAAAAGTGTGACTTTTGTACAGAATGTCTCAATACAATACAAATAAAAACACTTAAGACATTATTTTCACTTCCAATCTTTGAACTACCCCAAGGGCTAAACAAATATATAAAGCTTACTCAATTTGAAATGCATTTCTGATTATTATAGCAAAACCAATTATTATTATTTATTTATTTTAGGATAAAATAGTTGATTTTTGTTTGCTTTTTGGGAGATAAAGGATTAAATGAATAAAAGTATGTTATATATTTGGTATGTACGCGTCAAGAAGAAGTAGTTCTATGAATCTGAGTTTTTAAAGTAGAAAAAAAGATGAAAATATGACCATTCTACGGAGGTTTAAAGAAAGCCACGTTTAGGCCCCTGGGGATAAGAGTGATTTTTTACACTAAATCTCACTTTACAGAAAAACTAAAAAACTGGGAAAAAATAATTTCACTACAAATTATTGACCAATGACAGGGGCTAATAAGCATATAGAGTTATTCCAGTTTTGAATGGATTTTTTAAAGTTATTTACATGTTTTAGATTTTTATCAGCTGTACAGCGGTGTTTTGTTTGTTTACTGGACAATAAAGGGTTAAAAATATTTGAAATATTACACATATTTGGTATGTACGTGTCAAGAAGAAGTAGTTCTATGAATCTGAGTTTTTAAAGTAGGAAAAAAGATGAAAATATGACCATTTTATGAATGTTTAAAAAAAGGCCACAAAACGGTCCCAAGGGATAAGAGTGTGACTTTTTCTGTATCTCAGCAACGGAAGTGTTTTTCAAAAAAGCGAAAAAGCCAAAATATGCGTCTTCAAAAATGATGAACCTGAGACCATTTTCAGCTCGATCCAGCAAACACAGACAAAATGACGTAAAAATGAAAATGTCAAAAGTTCGTAGGCCCAGGACGAACAGAGGGTTAAATATTAAATCTAAATGAATAAATAAAGTAGAAATGTAAATATTCTAACTGTGATCTTAAACGCTGGGTGGGTGTGGCTCAGGGTTTGGTCGTCACGGTAACAGGCGCCTCCTCGCTCGGCTCTTTCCCAGAATCCTCGGCGCCGCTGCAGTTCTCCTCCTGCTCTGTGGGGGGCAGCGTGTAGCTTATACCGAACAGCCCCAGCACCTTCTTCAGCATGATCTGAACGATTTCCTCCTCGTCCGACGGCTAAAGACACAAAAACACATGAACACATGAGTGAGATTCAGACAAACAAACAAACACAGGAGTGAGATTCAGACACACAAACAAACAAACAAACACAGGAGTGAGATTCAGACAAACAAACAAACAAACAAACACAGGAGTGAGATTCAGACAAACAAAACAAACACAGGAGTGAGATTCAGACAAAAAAAAAAAAAAAAAAACAAACAAACAAACAAACACAGAGTGAGATTCAGACAAACAAACAAACAAACAAACACAAGAGTGAGATTCAGACAACAAACAAACAAACAACACAGAGTGAGATTCAGACACACAAACAAACAAACAAACACAGAGTGAGATTCAGACACACAAACAAACAAACAAACACAGAGTGAGATTCAGACACACAAACAAAAACAACACAGAGTGAGATTCAGACACACAAACAAACAAACAAACACAGGAGTGAGATTCAGACACACAAACAAACAAACAAACACAGGAGTGAGATTCAGACACAAACAAACAAAAAAAAAAACAACAAAAACAAACAAACAAAGAGTGAGATTCAGACACACAAACAAACAAACAAACACAGGAGTGAGATTCAGACAACAAACAAACAAACACAGAGTGAATCAACAAACAAACAAACAACACAGGAGTGAGATTCAGACAAACAAACAAACAAACAAACACAAGAGTGAGATTCAGACAACAAACAAACAAACACAGAGTGAGATTCAGACACACAAACAAACAAACAAACACAGGAGTGAGATTCAGACAAACAAACAAACAAACACAAGAGTGAGATTCAGACACACAAACAAACAAACAAACACAGGAGTGAGATTCAGACACACAAACAAACAAAAAAAAAAAAAAAACAAACACAGGAGTGAGATTCAGACACACAAACAAACAAACAAAGAGTGAGATTCAGACACACAAACAAACAAACACAGGAGTGAGATTCAGACAACAAACAAACAAACAGGAGTGAGATTCAGACAAACAAACAAACAAACACAGGAGTGAGATTCAGACACCACAAAACAAAACAAAAACAAACCACAGGAGTGAGATTCAGACACAACAAACAAACAAACAAACAACAAGGAGTGAGATTCAGACACACAAACAAACAAACACAGGAGTGAGATTCAGACACACAAACAAACAAACAAACACAGGAGTGAGATTCAGACACAACAAACAAAAAACAAAACAAACAAAAAACACAAGAGTGAGATTCAGACACACAAACAAACAAACAAAAAAAAAAAAAAAAAAAAAAACACAGAGTGAGATTCAGACACACAAACAACAAACAAACAAACACAAGAGGAGATTCAGACACCACAAACAAACAAACAAACAAACAACAAACAAACAAACCACAGGAGTGAGATTCAGACACACAAACAAACAAACAAACACAAAGTGAGATTCAGACAACACAAACAAACAAACAAAACAAACACAAAGAGTGAGATTCAGACACACAAACAAACAAACAAACACAGGAGTGAGATTCAGACAAACAAACAAACAAACAAACACAGAGTGAGATTCAGACACACAAACAAACAAACAAACACAGGAGTGAGATTCAGACACACAAACAAACAAACACAGGAGTGAGATTCAGACAAACAAACAAACAAACAAACACAAGAGTGAGATTCAGACACACAAACAAACAAACAAACACAGGAGTGAGATTCAGACACACAAACAAACAAACAAACACAGGAGTGAGATTCAGACACAACAAACAAACAAACACAAGAGTGAGATTCAGACACACAAACAAACAAACACGAGTGAGATTCAGACACACAAAAAACAAACAAACAAAAGAATCAGACACACAAACAAACAAACAAAACACAGGAGTGAGATTCAGACACACAAACAAACAAACAACACAGAGTGAGATTCAGACACACAAACAAACAAACAAACACAGAGTGAGATTCAGACAAACAAACAAACAAACAAACACAAGAGTGAGATTCAGACACACAAACAAACAAACAAACACAGAGTGAGATTCAGACAAACAAAACAAACAAAAAAAAAAAAAAAAAAAAAAAAAAAAAAAAAAAAAAAAAAAAAAAAAAAAAAACAAACACAGGAGTGAGATTCAGACACACAAACAAACAAACAAACACAGAGTGAGATTCAGACACACAAACAAACAAACAAACACAGAGTGAGATTCAGACACAAACAAACAAACAAACAAACACAGGAGTGAGATTCAGACACACAAACAAACAAACAAACACAACAAACACAAAAAACACAGGAGTGAGATTCAGACACACAAACAAACAAACAAACACAAAACAAACACAAAAAACAAACAAAACAAACACAGGAGTGAGATTCAGACACCAAACAAACAAACAAACACAGGAGTGAGATTCAGACACACAAACAAAACAAAAACAAACACAGGAGTGAGATTCAGACACACAAACAAACAAACAAACACAGGAGTGAGATTCAGACACACAAACACACAAAGACTTTCTTCAACATGATCTGAACAATTTCCTCCTCGTAGGACGGCTGAAGACACAAACACACACATTCATGAACATATATTTTCCCAGAAAGACTCAAAAGGACATTTCTGCTTAAAACAGTTAACACACGACTGTTACAGAAGCTTAGTTTTCTTTAATCACAACGTGAACATAGGGCTGGGCGATATGGCCAAAAATAAAATCTCAATTTTTTGGACCACTTTGGACGATTTTGATTTAATCAATTTTATTCAACGTCATCGATGATGTCGCTTTTTATTATGAGCTCATAATATTTTAAAGCATCTTTAAAGAATGAGCCAGTGAGATGAACTTGTTTTACAGTTTAGTTTAGTTTAGTTTTATTACTTAGTGTCATACACCATTTTTAAGGGTGCCCAACCCACATGGGCTTATAAGACACATAAATATAAAGCAGACAGGCTTTTCACAATCAGTAAACATCATACATATTCAAACTAATAAGTGTTTGCTGCTGCATCTAATGCATAGGCCTACTGTTATTAGCATTTGTATCTATTAGGCCATGTTAAGATCATCATTATGATTTTGTTGTTTCATATCTAAAAGTTTTACATTTGGAGTGTTCACTCACTCCTGTCACTCAAACTGCGTCGCCATGGTTACTCACACACCGAGGGGAAAGGGGCGGGGCCTGCTGGCTGCTTTGGGGGAGGAGAGACGCTGTGGACGGCTTTTAACTTGATCAGAGAAACCCTCAGAAAAAGCACACGCGGCAGCTCGTGTAACAGCAAAGACAAATCAAAAAGACGCTAGATTTACCGCGGAACTTTTCTAGAAAGTTACCGCGAGTCTAAAGCGCTGAAAGCATGCCCGGATTATCACTTTATGGGCCCCTGGGCACAAATGTTAATGGGCCCCTACTACTTTTTCGAGCCATAAGCCGCTATTTTAAAATACACTAATATATTGAAAAAAAAAAACTAAAAACATTTTTTAAAAGTGTAATTCTGTGACTGAAGCTCTGAGTTGACAACATAACCCTTTCCACTTATTAAAACAGCAGCATTAATATTAAATACTTGGACAACACATTAGGCTAATGTTATCATTCAGTACTACTCTTTATAATATTTAATATACATACATCATTTCTAATAAAATATCTTCAATAGGAGATTGCATTTGGATTTCATAAGTTAGTGAATTAATTCTAAATCTTTTTGGACTGTATTTGATATAGAGCAAATCTTTTTTTTTTCTCAAAAATTGTACTTTTCAGTCAAATTGTATTTAGCAAAACCAAGTATTATTTTTTGCTTTATTACTTGCAGTGTTTGAATGGGTGACATAAACACAAAAGCCTATTTATGATCATTTATGTCTGCTTATAAGTTGTCTTTAATTTCTTAATAAATCAATTTTCTAGTATTTGTAATCAACTTTAATGTAGTACATTGTTTTTACACGGCAAGGTAAAAGTGCAGCGCTGGGAATTGAACCCGGGTCTCCCAGGTGAAAGGCACACGTATTACCAAGTGAGCCATCAGACCCTTATGATGATATGGCATTCAGGGGACTATTTAATCATGTTTTAGGGCCAAAAGTGAAGGGACAACAGACTTTTCAGAGTACAATTTGGGAGATATATAGTTATTATTACTGACACACAATATTTTTGCAATGGCTGATGGCTATTTTGTCGTGAAACTGTAGATTAAGATGTTGTTAATGCATAAGTGGCACAGGTTGTGGCGCTGACGAAGCGTAGGGCCAGGTGGAGAGAGACAAGGAGGCGCGATGGGAGTGTAAAGAGAAGGTGGAGGACCAGGACGACGCTTGGAGTGCGGGCGCTCCGGGCGGAGAAGCTGTAGCCAGCGGGGCGGACAGGAGAGCCCTGTAACCAACCGCGGAGGGAGACGGCGACATCGCACCCGAGCGAGGCGCGGAGAGAGCAGGCGGAGGAGCAGTGCTGTGGTCAGCGGAGCTACAGGCAGTGGAGAGCCCGGTAAGAGAGGAGGCAAACGGCGACACAGCACCGGAGCGAGGCGCGGAGAGAGCGGGCGGAGGACCTTTGTAGTTAGCACCGAGGTAGCGAGGAGAGAACGTTTAACTCCGCTTGTTGTGAGTTGAGTTTAATGAATCGAAGAGAGAACTGGCCAGAAAGCATATGTGGGGGCGAGGACTTTTTTAACCAATAGCTTTAGCCTGTTTCATTTTATTGGCTGATTAGGTGTCACGCTAAAAAACTGACATAATGTGGAACCAATAAAATACAAAACAGAAAAAGTGACGTTCAGTAAAGATGTCTCCTGATTGGAAGGGCCCTGGGCAGGAGGCGGGGCCCCTGGGCCTGTGCCCGGTAGGCCCATTGGATAATCCGGGCATGGCTGAAAGCACCGACTCACCCGCGGAGAAACAACAAACTCGTAACTTAGCTATACTTAAGCTATACACCACCTCCGACAGGTTACTCATGGCTGTTATTATGTGATTAAAAGCTCCGCTAAAGGCTCAAGGTTTGTGTTAATCCTTACCAAAAAGAAGTATACTTTAAGTACATAATATTAAGTATACTCAAGTATACTTAGTTCATTTTCTCAAGTGTATTTATATGTATACGTATACTTGTACTACAAGTATACATATAAGTATACTCCTTGGGACTAAATTGGCACAACTTTAGTTTACTTCAAGTACACTTCAAAGTATACTCATAAGTATACTCCAAGATAAACTAGAAGTATACATTTACTATTCTTCTAGGTGTACTAAAAGTATACCTTTAGTGCACTTCTAAGTATACTTATAATAGACTTCTAGTATATCTACAGATATGCCTTTAGTATACTTCTAGATCTACTAGAAGTATATCTTTAGTACACTTGTAGATATACTAGAAGTGCACACTTCTAGTATATCTTCACAAGTGTACTAAAGATATACTTCTAGTAGATCTAGAAGTATATTTTAGTACCCTTCTAGTTATACGATTATCTTACTAAAAACTTTACAAAAATGCACTAGTATATTGTAATAATCTTTAAGATGACTGTTTAAGATTACTAGTACAAAAGTATTTATTTAGTGTATTCATTAAAATTTGAAGAACACAGCAAGAAACATTTTACATTACCTATTACTTCACAAGCCACATTTCAAGAGTATAGGCACTTGTTGAGAAAGAAGATAGGAAAATAGAAATGTACTTTTTTATTTTAATATGCCAATAAAAAAGTAGGCATGGCTTGTGCAAGATGGACAACTACACAATTAAAAACAAAAAGGAATACAACAAGACCAGGTTGAATCCTTGATTAAAGTTGGTCCAAAACAGGACTAAATGTACGTCTAAACCAGAGCAGGCTTAACTGTGCTACTTCTGTTGTGAAGTTATTTTAAAGTTCTCATCGTTTTCGCGCAGGATTCTTCTGACATCTTGCATCAGGAAATTTGGACACAGCATGCCCTGCAAATACAAATACAAATAAATAACCTTATTTCAGTCAACAGTGCATTGAAAAAAAGTACTGTTCAATAGACTGACACCACAGAAAAATCACTTTTTTTATTATCAATATTGTGTTGCCCTATTATTAAGACTAGTTAAAGAGGGGGTGGGCCACACATAACATGACCAACTCTGGTAAAAAATAAATAAATAAATAAGTATACTAAATCAAATTTCACTATATTTGTGCTTTGGTGAAGCAAACATTAAGTGTGCTATTTCAGGGGTTCCCAAACTTTTCAGCCCGGGACCCCCAAAATAACCGTGAAACCAACTCGCGACCCCCACAGCAAAAATTATGTACTTTTGTATTCACTCTAAGTTACAAAACCATTTAAATTAGGCTTAATTGTGTATATTTAGATAATGTATTGCTTTATATAACCCCACATTCCCCCAAAAAATTATTACATACCAAGTCATAATTGTAAAAATAAATTTTAAAATCATCTCGCGACTCCCAGATTTTGCTTCGCGACCCCCCAAGGGGTCTCGACCCCAACTTTGGGAACCACTGTGCTATTTGACACAACTTTTTTTGTATTTAATACAGTTAAGTAGGACTTCAATTAAATACAAGTTAGACTGTACTTAGTGTATTTCAGTGTGCTAAAGTGGACCTATTTTTAATATACTAAATATACTTTGAGTATTGCATGACTGTAAACTTTCAAGTGTATATTTCAAATATATTCAGCCAGGCTATAAAATATATATATATATATATATATATATATATATATATATATATATATATATATATATATATATATATATATATATATATATATACATATATATATTGAAGAAAACTGTTTCTTTTCTTGTTGACTTTCCTTCCCATTAATAAAAGAATATAATTACTACTGGTCTATTTTATTTCCATTACCGTTACTATTTCTGCGTAGTCAACAAGTCCAGCGTGTTGGTTTGCTGTAAGGAGCGGAGCAATTAACGGGTCAAGCCTACTACTCTAACCAAAACTAATAAACATACCAACGAATGATGACCAGTACTCTATGCGTTGCGTCTTCAAAGTTTATTTTCTCTAATACATTGGTCATCTACGGAGCTCCGGTCGTCCTGGGGCCCTAACAATGTCCATTCTTCGCCGCCTATCTTCCCAGAACGCAACACTGCCCCAAGACGCCGGTAATTTATTTCACATCACACAAGAAAAACATGAATATGCAAATATTTGGGCGGTGTTTTCTTTCTCCTGTAGTCCAGTGCTTTTCCATTATTTTGATAGTCACGGGCGCACTATCAATTGTTATTGTATAACACTCTTTCAAGGTCTGCACCTCCGTGTGCAGACAACTTGGGCCTCTTCTGTATCTCTGAAATGAACAAACTGACATATTTCGCAGACAAGCAACCTCCAGCATTTAAGACAGCTGGCGCTAGCAACCGTAACAACATAAGATAATATAACAGTGAGCAATAATATGAAAGTGGGTATATGTACATTAATAAAACTCTTCAATGTATAAGTGAGTTTATATAAGTCTATGAATTCTTTAATGTAAAAGTGAATATATTTATAAAATCAATAAACTCTTTAAAGTAGAAATGTGTAAATAAAAATGCATAAACTCTTCAATATATATATATATATATATATATATATATATATTATATATATATATATATATATATATATATATATATATATATATATATATATATATATATATATATATGGTTAGCCCCAGCAGAGTCACGTGTCAGAATGACCCGTATAGCTTAGAGGAATCCACTGACACAGGTGAGTTGACTGGTGAGCTGTTGGCAAAAAAAAAAGTTATTTTAAAAATTCCTATTTTATTGGGAGCATTTAATACGTGACACTGCAGGTAGGTGGTAGTGGTTGAGTGGTGGGGATGATTTTGATAAGGAAACTACATTCTAACACGTGAAAAAGCTCACTGAAGTGAAGTTTGCATAATCTGGGATCTTTAATTATGATTTAAATTATTGTGATTATTACTCTTTTCATCTTGACTGAGCAGCCCTACATAAACGTTCAGATATTTATGCATTTCAAACTCAAACGTTAAATAAAGTAGTTTTAAAATGAGATAACTTTCTATAAAACCTTGCAAATCCTGTTTTGTCCAAAATCTGTAAGAGTTGGTGCGTGTATGTGTTTGTGTGAGAGCTACTTAGAGGTCGATCTTGCTGACGGAAAATGTTTTTTTTGAGAGAACACTATTAGAAGTTATAATGTTCTTGCACATTAACCAAAACATGTTTAAAATATTATATTTACCTGCTTCGTTTGAAGGCCCCAGGTGATGGCAGGTGAGCGACTGAGCCTGAAGTCTCCACAGAGGAAAGTGAGAGAGCAGGGAAGTGTCTGCAGGTCAGCTGTTGACAAAAAGGACAAGTCAATATGTGCAGACTAAAACAAATATGGAAGTATCATTTAATAAGTTTCAGTTTATAGAGAGTATATATTTTTTATAATTTACTGTTTATTTCAGCTTGTTTTATTTACTAGGCAAAGCCTCCCAAATTCGGCTATTCAGCATTCAGAGTTTTTAAGTTGAGCTGCACAATCTGGGGAAAAAAAATCTTATTGTAATTTTTTTTTTTTTTTGACAAATTTTGCAATTTACATTTTAACACAAAAAAATCTGTTAAACTTTCATATTTTAAATGTCTAAAAAGAGAGAAAAGGAGAACCAAATCTCTTCAAACTTAATAGTTTGTTTTTTAATCTTTGAACTGACAAACTATAATGTTTGAAGAGGTCTACATGGGACAGAATATAACAATGTATATAGTTTATACATATAGTTTATGGAAGATTAAAATTACTCAATTAAAAATAAATAAATGAGAAAAAGCAAATGAAAAAAAAATAAATGCAAAAATAAATACAATTTTTTTAATGTATGTTTTTTTTTTTTATGCACAAACACATACCATTTTAATTTGTAAATCATGTAACTATATTTTTTACTTGTCATTTTGTCCATGGTAGCAAAAATATATATTTTTTTAATCAATGTTTAAATTTGTTTCCCTTTTTTGTTAAAATTTTCTATTCTTTTTTTATTCTCCAGTATTTTGTTAAATATACATAAATTTATTTTTACTATCAGACAGTAAATGACATGACAAAATATATATTTACATGATTTGTAAATTAAAATGGTACATGTTTGTGCATAAAAATGATTTTATTTCATAATATTCCACATTTATTTTTTTCTTCTTTTCTTTGGGTACTTACAAATTTATTTACATATTTTTTATTGTGTTTTGAATATTGTATTTATTTAAATGAATCTATTTTATTTATTTAATTTATGTTTTTGTATTCATTTTTAGTCCTCCATAATAGTTTGTCAGAAAAAAAAAAGGAATTTACAGCCCAATTGCATCTATTCAAATTGACATTTCGATTTGATTTGGATTATTTGGGCTGTAAGCAGCTGCTCCACACACAAAGCTGTAGGGTCAGAGGAAGCTCCCGCGGTCAGTGAACGTGGCTGGCATTCCTGCTCACACATACGGCTCTCGGTAGAAGCTTTCGATTCACGGTTCATTCTCCCTCCGAGTCTCAAGACGGAGAGCGCGAGAGGCTGTTGCCTCGTCGTCACAGGCGGTGGGCGGAAAGTGACCGGGCATTTGATTTTTTTTTCGAAGTGGAGAGGCTCTAACATGTACGCGGTCCCAGTGCTCCACTCACGGGGCAAACGCTATGCTGTTCTCAGGCTTGTTCTCCGGAGCTCGGAGCGTAGACTGCCCGCGACGTACACGGACCGTTATCACGCACCGAGTTAACGTTACCCTGTGTAAGGGTCGGGAGAAACCATGAAAGGCGGTTACAATGAAATAGGCTCGTGAGCCGAATAAAAGCAACTTTCCAACGGATGTAAAATGACCGGGTTTGCTAAACACATTTATAGACTTTACAGAATATCACAAATTAACGTAACAAATGTAAATTCACTAGCAAGGACCACACTCTCAGAACTTGTAAGCAACAACTTTATTGAATAGATGTAAGCACAAACGAAACAGACGTTATTGCCGGTTTGGGGCCTCCTTCAAGGGCTGGCTGCAGGCTCCCGGGCCTCGAAACCCCCTCAGGAGATAAAGAGTGAGAGAATAATAGAATAATGAAAAGAGGGAGGGTGGGAGGGGCATTGAGACACGAATGGCAGGGTGTGAGTGTGTAGCCGGGGTGGCTAAATAGCGTAGCCACCGGAAGGGACGTAGGAGAGGTGTGGTCCTGCTCCCGAACTTAAGATAATAGCTTATCTTCATATAAAACTTACCTTACATTCGTGGAGCGGAGAAGTGGATGCGTTGTTACTGTTGACCATTACCGAGGAAGAGTGCGCACGCGCAGTAGAAGAATTTACCCACAATGCACCACGCATATTCAAAAAGCCAGATTAATACTTTTGCAAATAAATGTTAAGTTTTCATATTTAGAGAAAACTAATGTATCATAGCTCATAAAAATTAAATATTTTATTTATTTATTTTTAATAACTTTAAGGTCTTTACTGTTTTTTTTAAACAAAATCCTCAATCTAAACATAAGCCCCGCCCATTTTGAATAATTGGGCGGGGCTTTTTTGAGGTGAAAAAATAGGCTATACATAAGGAAAAACCATGTTAAAGTACAAACTTTTTTATTGTTTATTGGATAATTCACAATATACTGTTATTTTGACTAAATAAAGTTACATTTAAATTACTTTTGTTTGTAAAATGAGAGAAGATTTAAGTAGAGTTGAATTTATGATGAAATCGCTTGTTACATCTATATATCCAAAAATCATTTTTCTTACACTCTTTGAGCATCTCTGCTTTAGTGGCTCCAACAGGTTCCAAACTTTAAAGCCTTGGATTTAAAAATATTCTGAAGATTTGTTTCGAGGAATTTTCTAATTATTAATGCCTAGCCTAGTTTATTAAGCTTTAAACCCATAAAACATGCCAAAATTTGAATGTTTACAAATTTATTCACTGATAACTACTTTACAATATTCATAAACTAAACAAAATATCTAACAGTAATCTTTGGAAGTAATAAAAAATAAAATAAACAAAACCATAAATTTAAACTGTATCCATTTAGATTTCATTGCTGAAAATACAGACACATAAATTATTTTTAAATTAAAACATAAACTGGCAGAAAACTTGCAATACATTTTTTCTCTCATTTATTCCCACTAATAATCAAAAGGGGTTTTTATGCACTAAAACCAGAGCTACTGTTTTTGGCCCAAATGCTGCACCTGATTTGAGTTTGAAATAAACATTGGAAAAAAGTTTGTTTTTACTTATTTGAAAATACTCAGCTACCTGTTTTTGCCATCAACCTAAAGGAAAGATCAGAAACATTGCATCTAAAACATCATGCAGTATATCAACAAATTCAGCATGTGATATTATTTTACATTTATTTCAAATAAAAAAATAGTGCAACCATAAATAACTTGATACATTGTAATTTAAACTTTTGTTCACATGTACTGAGTTATAAGTACAGTTTAAGTATATAATAACATGTGTAACTTCTAGTATATGTTTCAGTATAACTTAAGTATACTTCCCATTTACTTGATGAAGTGTACTTGTGGTGCACCTAAAATGTGACCACATAGATTTTAGTTATTTTAATATTTGGTATTTTATAGTAATTATTATACATTTTATTTTTGGTAAAGATAAAGCTAAATCTACTAAGAGACATTTATTTGTCAGTAATAAGTACTTTCCTGATTTTTAGTAAGAGAAGTTAAGGGTTAAAGTAACGTGGAACCTTTGTGTGAGGGGTGTTGCGTCAGGTTGGTTTTAGCGGTGACACTTCCTGTTCCCTCAAACGCAATCTGGATGTGAAAGACAACGCCTCGTCTCTTCTGTTCTCTTACTATTTATTATACTTTTCAGGTTAGTATATGGTAAAAACACCCAGACACTACATTGTAAGGTTGTTACTTAATGTGTTATTAGTAGATTGTACTGTTTAGATGCGTATTGGTACTTTTCTGCTGATATCTGTGAGTTAGCGGTCAAAGCTAGAGATTAGCAGCGGAGCTACCCGCGCCTGTGAAATCCCGCGAGATTTCGTAGCCAAAATATCGCGATATCTCGTAGGCTCCGGTATTATGGTATATTTTGGTTTTTAGAAGCATTTATATGCACTGTACTTTATTTTTGTAACTCAAACTTTGTAAAATATGAGTCTAGTAATTTTTGGGTTTAGGTTTGAGACAGTTAAATGCACTTAGATGCACAAGAGAAGCATTTATTCAGAAGTTAGCAAGACAATACATTGTTAATGTATTTGTATTTTGTTTTATAAAGTAATGTGAAGTATTAACAGAAAGAAGTGTACATTTTAGTGTCTAGTCCAGGTAATTAGCAGCTAGATTTAGCAGAGCTCAGATACAGTTTATTATTTCTGTTTATGCACTATTAGTTAGTGGTCTTTAGGTAATGAAGTAACTCTTGGGACTTATAAAAGAGGTATACTAAAGTTATTTGTCACTTGAGATGAAAAGATGGAAACATGTAATTTTGGACAAATGCACTTTAATTGTACACTGAAATAATATTGTTTAAGAACAAGTAAAAACGCAATCTGGATGTGAAAGACAACGCCTCGTCTCTTCTGTTCTCTTACTATTTATTATACTTTTCAGATTGCACATTCCTGCTACGGCAGCCCCGCAGCTCGGGGCCCGTAACAGATCGTGGGGGCTCGTCCGGGATCAGCATGCCAAAAGTCAATGGGCTACTGCTGATCCAGTGATACAGAACGTCGGGACCACAAAGACTGCATGTTCCAGTGCCAGAGGTTTTCCAGTGTGCAGCAAAGGGGCCAGTGACTAGTGAAGAGGGTGCACCAGCCTACAGAGTGCAGCACTGTGATCCAAAGCGTCTGGGAGCAGCAGAATGTCGGTCGACGAGAGAAAGCAACTAGTTTGGAGCATCAAGAAGAAGCTCCACCAATTGACAGCCGCTGAAGCTCACCTCATAGCAATAACTTTAGGTGACATTCAGGGACTTGATGCCACTCAACTAAGCCAAGACGATGAAGAGAGCTGTGTCGAGTATCTCACCTTATACTTGACATGCCAAGCAGTTCTGGGACGGGAGGACCAGGGCTTGTCGTTACTGAAGAGACTTGAATGCATCATAGATGGGGCCATTGTAAGTCGTGGCCAAGGTCCTGTGCTCGAAGAAACTGAGGCAAGTGGTAGTGGAGAGGCTGCTCCCACCCCCAGCAACAAGCAAGCACTAGTGACTCAGAGGTGCAGACGTTACTCGCCCGTTATGAGAACATTCAAAGTCAGATGAACGAAGTTCTGTCTGCTACAGCTTCTCCAGAAAAAGAGAGACTCTACCCGTCACCAGCAAGTACAAGTCATTCCTTTGATCAGCAAGCAATTATGACATCACCAGTCCGACATGCCGTAAGTGGGCCACCACTTCCACTTCGTGGGCTCACCGAACAGCTGTCTTCGCCACAACACTCTCCTGCTAAAACAGAAAGTGTCCCAAGCCACACTGGTGAGAGTATGATAGCTATGAAAGATTTGCCACTGCTGTCACGCAAAGAGTTTAAAATACATGGAGGAATGATAAGTGACACAACATCAGAAGTAAGTTACAACAGCATCTGTAAACAAATCGACGAGGGTCTCAAAGAAAATCACACACAAAATGAAGTCATTAGGGGAGTGCTCCGTGTGATTAAGCCAGGTAACTTCCGTGACATGTTGACAAACAAGGACGATCTTACAGTGACAGAGCTTAAGAGTTTCCTGCAGTCTCACCTAGGTGAGAAGAGTAGCACAGAACTCTTCCAAGATTTGATGTGTGCCAAACAGCATGATAGCGAGACTCCTCAACAGTACTTATACAGAATGATCGGACTGAAACAAAAGATCCTTTTCTCACTTAGACAGCCAGACACAGTTGTTAAGTATGACATGTCCACAATTCAGTGCATCTTTCTTAACACTATCTGTCAGGGCATAGGAGAAAAACATGAAAGTGTTCGCCGAGACCTGAAAACACTTTTAGGTGATCCAGCTGTTAGTGATGAAGCACTTCTCCGCCAAGTAATAAAGACTACAACAGAGGAGAGTGAGAGAAAGCGCAGACTTGGTCGTAGTGCTGCACCAAAAGTGATTCAGGCACACACAACAAACACTGAGAAGGACAAAGAAAAGAACAAGGACAATGTAAATATGAATCAGATAAATAAAGACTTTACACTACAGAGACTCAGTGCTCAGGTAGAAGCACTCACTCAGGCAATGGAAAGTCTAAAAGCAATAACAGCTTCTGTCCCAATTCCTGAAAAGAAAGAGACAATGTTAAGTGTGCCTGACAGAAAGATGCAGAAACCGAGAACCTGTCAACAGTGTGCTGCTCAGAATAATCCGAGCTGCAACCATTGTTTCGTCTGTGGAGAACAAGGACATCGTGCTGTAGGGTGCCTCAAGCGGACCAAGCCGTCGGGAAACTGGAGACGGTCAGGGCAGAGGGACCACCCCTGATCGACAACACTTCGCAGTCCCACACAAAGAAAAAGTCAAAGCCAAAGTCAAAAAAGGACAAAGTTAATGCCAGTTCACAAGAGACAGACACAGAAAAGCCACGTGGTTTAGTTGCTCCTTTAGTTGGCCGCCAATCACATCTCAAATGTATGATGGCAGGTTATCTTGTGACTGTAGTACTAGACACGGGGGCTGGGGTGAGTCTTTTAGACCATGCATGGTTAAATAAATACTTACCAGGGCAACAGATCAGGCCTTTAAGTGAGCTGATGGACGATGATCTCAATGTGCAGGCAGTCACAGGGGACTCGGTACCTTACGATGGTTGGGTAGAGGTAGTAGTTAACCTAGAAGGTAATAATGACCCAGACAAGTCCATTCGCGTACCTTTCCTTGTGAGTCGCCTTAAGATTGAAATACCTATTGTAGGTTTTAATGTCATTCACGAGTTTATAAAAGACAATGGAGGGAACTACAAGCTCATAGAACTTATTGGTAGAGCTATGGGGATTGAGGTTACTGCTGTAAAAGCCTATGTAAGCTTCATTCAGACACAAAAACGTCCCATAGATGAGTCAGCTACTGTCAAAGTAGGCTTTAAAAGTGTTACTGTCTACCCAAGTCAAGTTGCTTACATCAAGTGTAGAGTTCCAGAAAGTATTAGCTCTACAGAGTCACTTGTGTTGTTTGAGCCTATGTTTAACTGTGCCCACCTTGAACCACTTAGTGTGGGAGCAGGACTTTTAGAAATCCAGAAGACAGACAGGCCTTACGTTAAAATACCTGTGTCAAACTACTCTAAGCAAAGTGTGACTCTGCCTAGCTTAACAGTTTTGGGTTCTATTGAGCCTATTGCCAAAATAGTTGAGACAGACAACCCCAAAGACATTTGTGAAACTAGACCAGTCTCTATCCAAACTGTTCACTCTGTGCCAAAGTCCAGCCAGGTCCAGGAGCCACCAAACACTGCTCACTGGCACCCTCCAGTGGACATTAGCCATTTAACACCTGAGCAGCAGAGTGAGGTTAAGCAAATGTTGTTTGAGGAGTCGGATGCTTTTGCTCGAGACGATGGTGACATTGGCAATATTCCCAGTTTACAAATGACTTTGAACCTTAAAGATGACATTCCAGTTCAGCGCACATACACAGCCATTCCGAAGCCGTTGTACAAAGAGGTTAAAGAATATATCCAGGACCTACTTGCTAAGGGCTGGATAGTGAAGTCAAAGTCACCCTTTTCTGCGCCTGTTGTATGTGTGCGAAAACGTGATGGCACATTAAGACTTTGTATTGATTACAGACTATTAAACCAGAAAACAGTGCCACACCGCCACCCACTTCCACGTATCCAGGACCTCCTAGACACTCTGGGCGGCCACAGCTGGTTTAGCATCCTTGACCAAGGTAAAGCTTATCACCAGGGGTACATGGCTGAGGGGTCCCGCCACATGACTGCCTTCATCTCACCCTGGGGACTGTATGAATGGGTGAGGATCCCCTTCGGCCTCAGTAACGCGCCTGCTGCCTTCCAACGCAGCATGGAGGAAATGCTAAACACTCTGCGTGATGACTGTTGTATTCCCTACCTGGACGATATCCTTTGCTACTCTAAAAGTTTTACAGAACATGTTGAAGCTGTGCGCAAGGTCCTCAGAGCTCTCCAGCGTCACGGAGTCAAGCTTCGTCCGACAAAATGTGAACTGTTTAAGGCAGAGGTCAGGTATGTGGGTAGGTTGGTCTCAGCAAATGGAGTCAGGATTGATCCAAAAGACATTGACGCGGTAAAGTCACTCAGCCAAAAGAAACCAACAAATGTGGGCGAGTTAAGAAAGCTCCTTGGCTTTTTAAGTTATTACCGTGTTTATATTCAGGACTTTTCCAGAATCGCAAAACCGTTGTATGGCTTGCTGCAAGTCAAAAACTGTGCTGAAAGCACTCAGGTGAAAAACAAGAAAGGCAAAGGTGCTCAGCTCCCGTCAAAGACTCCTATCATCTGGACAGGTGAGCATGACCACACCCTGAAGCAGCTCATTGACATTTTAGCAAATCCACCAGTTCTCGCCTATCCCGACTTTGAACTGCCTTTTGTCCTGCACACTGACGCCTGCGAGAAAGGGTTAGGCGCGGTCTTATATCAAAAGCAAAACGGTATACTGAAAGTCATTGCATACGGCTCACGAACTTTGACCCCAGCTGAAAAAAACTACTGCTTGCACTCGGGCAAGCTGGAGTTTTTAGCCCTTAAATGGGCAGTCTGTGAAAAGTTTAGGGATTATTTGTTTTACGCTCCAGATTTTACGGTATACACAGACAATAATCCGCTGACTTATGTAATGAGCACTGCAAAGTTGAACGCTACAGGACATAGGTGGGTGGGTGAACTTGCGGATTTCAGATTCAACATTAAATACAGGCCTGGTAAAGTTAATGTGGATGCGGACACTCTGTCGCGCCTCCCCCTGGACATTCACACTTATGTTGGGGAGTGCACAGAGGAACTTAGCAGAGACATTGTTTGTGCTACTTGGGAAGGGAGTGAGGCAGCCAAGAAAAGTGACATTGCCTATGTAGCTGCGCTTAACCTTCGCCAAAACTCAGAACCAGATAAATCAGTTTTGCCAAGCATTAGTCATGAAGAGCTAGTGAGAGCACAAAGACAAGACGCCACGATAAATGAGCTCATTAAACTGAAAGAGACTAAAACAGCACTAACTGACAAAGACAGACAAAGTGCAAATGGGTTAGTGAGAAGACTAATGCGTGAGTGGGGAAAGCTAGTGATAGAAAATGACTTGCTGTACAGGGAAGCAGGGGGTAGACAACAGCTCGTACTACCTGCAGAGTACAAGTCCCTTGTGTTTAAACACCTCCACAACGACATGGGTCACCTCGGGGCCGAAAGAGTAATCAGCCTAGCCCGAGACCGCTTCTATTGGCCCTTTATGAAAAAGGACATTGAGGCCTATGTAACCAGAAAATGTCCCTGTATAAAGCAGAAGAAACCCGCCACTCATATCAGAGCACCAATGGGCAGCATCAGCACCAGTGCACCCTTGGAGCTAGTGTCTATTGACTACATGCACTTAGAAAAGAGCAGAGGTGGCTATGAATACATTCTAGTAGCAGTAGACCACTTTACACGCTTCGCTCAAGTGTATGCGACTCGAAACAAGTCTGCGAAAACAGCTGCAGAAAGACTGTTCAATGATTATATCCCTCGGTTCGGTTATCCCTCCAGACTACACCACGATCAGGGCCGCGAGTTCGAGAATGCGCTGTTTAGTGGCCTTCAGAAGTTGTCAGGTGTCACCCATTCTCGCACAACGCCATATCACCCGCAGGGGAACCCGGCCGAACGATTTAATCGTACGCTGCTGCAAATGTTAAGAACATTGGAGGAAAAGGAAAAAGGCAACTGGAAAGACTTTTTGCCCCAAGTTGTTCATGCATATAATTGCACAAAACACGAGGCCACCGGGTTTTCGCCACACTTCTTAATGTTTGGACGCCACCCTCGCCTGCCAGTGGACCTCTTGTTTGGCCTTAAACCTGAAAAAGAGAATGAGACACCACAGGGTTACGTACAAAAGTGGGCAAAGAGAATGAAAGAGGCTTATCATATCGCTTCTACCAACAGCCAGCAGTCCAGTGCCCGTGGTAAAAAGTATTATGACCAACATGTGAAAGGAGTTGTTTTGGAGCCTGGCGATAGAGTCTTGGTACGCAACTTATGTGAAAGGGGAGGACCGGGAAAGCTCAGGTCATACTGGGAACAGACTGTGTACATTGTCAAAGAGCAGGTCAATGACAGTCCCATCTACAAAGTGTTTCCTGAGAATAATGCACAGAAAACTAGAGTGCTTCACAGAAATCTCCTCCACCTTGTAAACGACCTGCCAGTGAACATTGCCCAGGAAACCAACAAAGTGACTGTTAAAAGCAAAGCAAAGACTCGCAAAGTTATTCAAAACAAAAGTGACAGAGACAGCAGGAGTGACACGTCCGACTCTGAAAGTGAATCGAGGACGCGCTATTGGCTCAGAGTCCCGGTTATAACAAGACCACAAAGACCTGAAGCCACTCAAAGTCAGCCAGCAACATCTCAAGTGTTTGTGCCCAGAGAGCGAGTGAGACAATCACAGACAGACATCCCAAACAGAGACAATGTGATAGAGGTTCAACAACCAAATGAAACTGAACTTGTCCAAACACCTGAAGTTGTCCAAACTACCGAACATGACATTGAACAAAGAGAACAACTTGAACCAGAACTTGAAAGAGACATTGAACAAGTTGCACCTGAAATGAACTTGGAACAGGAGGAACAAGCTGCTGCACAGGAGTTGTCCCTCAGGAGATCAACACGAGAAAGGAGACCACCACAGACTCTGACCTACAGTTCGCTTGGTCAGCCTTCCTACCAGCCACAGGGGATGGTCAGTCATGTTGGACTGTGTGGAGTTCAAACCTTGCCAGTGTGGGGTATGCAACCATTTCAAGTGAATCCTTACATTCCTTATCAGACTATGCCTTATGCAGTGACAGTGCCTTATGCCATGCCTAGTTTTGTGTATTGAAGGTTACTGTGGTAATACCAAAGTTATTTTCTTGTGAAATGTGAACATAATTGAGGCTTTACAGTGTCGGGAGCCACCTTTTATGTTGGGGAGCGTGTGGTGCACCTAAAATGTGACCACATAGATTTTAGTTATTTAATATTTGGTATTTTATAGTAATTATTATACATTTTATTTTTGGTAAAGATAAAGCTAAATCTACTAAGAGACATTTATTTGTCAGTAATAAGTACTTTCCTGATTTTTAGTAAGAGAAGTTAAGGGTTAAAGTAACGTGGAACCTTTGTGTGAGGGGTGTTGCGTCAGGTTGGTTTTAGCGGTGACACTTCCTGTTCCCTCAAACGCAATCTGGATGTGAAAGACAACGCCTCGTCTCTTCTGTTCTCTTACTATTTATTATACTTTTCAGGTTAGTATATGGTAAAAACACCCAGACACTACATTGTAAGGTTGTTACTTAATGTGTTATTAGTAGATTGTACTGTTTAGATGCGTATTGGTACTTTTCTGCTGATATCTGTGAGTTAGCGGTCAAAGCTAGAGATTAGCAGCGGAGCTACCCGCGCCTGTGAAATCCCGCGAGATTTCGTAGCCAAAATATCGCGATATCTCGTAGGCTCCGGTATTATGGTATATTTTGGTTTTTAGAAGCATTTATATGCACTGTACTTTATTTTTGTAACTCAAACTTTGTAAAATATGAGTCTAGTAATTTTTGGGTTTAGGTTTGAGACAGTTAAATGCACTTAGATGCACAAGAGAAGCATTTATTCAGAAGTTAGCAAGACAATACATTGTTAATGTATTTGTATTTTGTTTTATAAAGTAATGTGAAGTATTAACAGAAAGAAGTGTACATTTTAGTGTCTAGTCCAGGTAATTAGCAGCTAGATTTAGCAGAGCTCAGATACAGTTTATTATTTCTGTTTATGCACTATTAGTTAGTGGTCTTTAGGTAATGAAGTAACTCTTGGGACTTATAAAAGAGGTATACTAAAGTTATTTGTCACTTGAGATGAAAAGATGGAAACATGTAATTTTGGACAAATGCACTTTAATTGTACACTGAAATAATATTGTTTAAGAACAAGTAAAAACGCAATCTGGATGTGAAAGACAACGCCTCGTCTCTTCTGTTCTGTTACTATTTATTATACTTTTCAGATTGCACATTCCTGCTACGGCAGCCCCGCAGCTCGGGGCCCGTAACATACTTCTGATAAGTACATGAAAAGTAAACTGAAAGTACACTCTCTATTGTTTTAGTATACTTGAAATGTACTTGAGTATACTACTTTTGGTCTCTTCTTTGTGAGAGTCATGAGGCAGAGCTCTACAAAGCCGCTGAAGTGTCCACTCAGTGCGTGGCTGGATCACAGCGGACTGAGCTCGATTTTACCATTTGGCCATTTTTCACATCGTCGATTTTCAAAGTTCCAAATTAATCGAATTCATTTGATTAATCACCCAGCCCTACGTGAACATTTAACTCACAAATCTGCAGACTGTAAAAGACTGTCTGTGTTTTTGTTTTTCACTTCATGAAAGAGAGAAAAGCTGCAGTGAACGGAGCTGCTAAAGACTAAACGCAGACACACAGACAGGGTTAGGGCTGTCAAGTCTAAAATACAAATAATAAGGCTGTCAGTTTTAACGTGTCTTTATCGTGTTAACACAAATTAATCTCCTGATTATTTTTCACTGTTGAAACGCTCCAGTGACGAGGTTCATAGAACAACACAGAGCTCAAGCAGAAAGAGACGTAGACGAGGCTCTGCTGGCTCACGTCTGTAGACTTTGGTAACGTTTGACCTCGACTGTCTGCAGCTGAAGAGGAGGCTGGTCCTCGAGGCTCCGTGTTTGTCCATGTTTGTCCACTCAAGCTGTTGAAACGATCCAATACCCAGAATAGTCTTTCAAAACTCCGGTAAAAACGTTCGTAGTTCTACTTTCGGCTCTGCTAGTTACGGTAAAGCTTTGCCAGTTCTCACTAACACTTCCCGTGACTCCTCCACAATAAAAGCCTCATAGTCTCCAGCTGCAGGAAGAGCTTTATGGTGAAAGAGCAGAGTAATAAAGGCTAATAATGAGTGTGACATGTCTACAGAGCTCCTGCAGCTGACGTCACGCTATCCCAGCATGCACGGCGTGTTCTCAGGCCGGCAGGGACGATACCGTTAGAATTCAACGGGATTATCAAACATTATCAGAGTTTTAAAGAATCTGGATTATTATCACACACTGGGACTTACACATGATCAAAAACAGAAGAAAGCCAGGCCATTTCTGCGACTGACAGACGCTGTTTTGATGAAAAAAGAGGATTTGTGCAGCTAAAAGTGAGTCCAGCTTGTTCATTAGGCTACAGATGTACTGATTAGTATTTTTAATCTGGTTAATAATTTGTTCCAGTTGTGTTGGCGATCTCATTTAGCTTCTGTCACTAAAGCTTCATGTTTTCACTTTATGGTCCTAGATCAGAATGTTTAAATGGTCCGTCAGAGTAAACGTTTTATGTGCAGGGCTTTAGAGTCAAATATATTTCACACAAACATCATCAGGGAAGTGTTTTAATGATGCAGAAGGTGAAAAGTGAATCAGATGAACAGAAGAGTGGTTTACGCTTCTAAACTTGTGAAAAGTAAAGTCAGGACGCAAAATGGTCACTAATGTTTATCTACGTTGTGTTTTAGACGTACGGATATTTACGGTTTAATTTAATGCCACAGATGAGCCACAGAAGCTACATTTAAGACTTCTTCGTTAAGATTGAATGAAAGAGTCACTGCTGTAATGGAGCCGCAGAGAATTTCGTCACATGGTGCAGGAGCTCTATACAAGAGTTTGGTCTCATGTTTTGGGAAAGTCTACAAACCATTATTTGACACTTCAAGATTAAAAACACATTCTACAATTAAAGACAGAATGAACAGGAATGAAAGCTAAATATGTGATTAGAATGCAAAATATTATTTAAATATAGAAAATAAAATCATTAATTTAAATGCAGGGTGCACGGCAGCAGAGTGGTTAGAGCTCTGGAGGTCGTGGGTTTGACTCCCGGGTCAGACCACATCGACCTCTCACCATCTCTCTGGGTAGATTTTGCATGTTCTCTCCGTGTCACTGTGGGTTTCCTCCAAAATCCTGCATCTTTAGGTTCATTGGGCGTCACTGTGAATGTGTCTGTTTAACTCTGCAACGAGGATTAAGCGGTAGAAAATGAATGAATGAATAATTTAAATGCAATTAATCACGATTCCAATTTGTAATCGCCTGACAGCCCTAAAAGAATACATTTAAAAATAGACAAAACAATAAAATATTAGTCATGTGATGTTTGCAAACGACTTTCCACTGTGAATGATGAGAGTCTGAGTCATTCTGTCACTGAGGAGGAAACAAAGACAAACACAGACTTTTCTCACTCAGAGGTGTTTGTGCAGAGAACATTCCTGCCTCACACACAATCCTCCGTCTTCACAAAAAACTGTCAGTCGTTTGAGCTTCGTTTGTGCTGTTTTAGTTTTAGAAATATGAGCAATGATGTCCGTTCTGATCAGCTGCAGCACTAATGTAACCGGGCGTGGTAAGGCCCCCGATTTAAAATTAACGTAAACAACCACAGGTAAGTCTGGTTAGAAAAATTGTGCAAAAATATATTCAGTTTTATTTTTACAACAAGTTAAAATTCATTTATTTACTTTCACAATATTTAAAATAAACAACAAAAACAAAGTGCTTTTCTGGTTGCTGCTAGTTTAAAAGTGCCATTGTGCTATTTTCAAAGTGTTAAGTTGTTCAAAGTGCAATTGTTTTAAGTTTTTGATGTTTTTAAGTCAAACAATTAACATTTACCCTTAAATTCTAAATTGTTGTCTTGATTTAGCCACACTGACAAACAACTTTATTTTTACACCTGGCACGCACTCACACTAGCACTACACGCACGCTATTTTATGTTGGTTTGCTTTTAAAACAAGAGAGGAACAAGACGAGAGAGAAAACAAGCGAGCAGGTTCGGCTAATCTGATCAAAAACACAGACAATTAGTCACCAGATTACTTGACAAGATTGTACTGTATTAACTGTGACAATTACCTTTACGTTAGTCGCCCATATCACAGTAACCAGGGGCTAGGAGTGCGACCCGGAGCAGCCCCCACCTCAGGCTCCCCAAACTTTAGCGGCTAGCTAAAAGCAGCCGAACACCAGAAACACATAATTAGAAGATTTACAATTTAGCGAAAACACGGAGAAACGAGGCCATAAGTTTACTTACAACGGTCGCACAGTTTCACAGCTCACAGCCCCGACTGCAAACCAACAGCTTATGAATGAAATAATCAAGAAGTGAGTGCTAACGGGGTCCGAGGATATAGTAAAATCAGGTGCTCATCGAAGATCCATGGAAATAGGAACAGCAGAGAGAAGGAGGAACCGAGGCACTCTGATGTACAAAAGTATAAAAATCCTTTAATAAAGCAGGGACATACCGACGCGTTTCGACCCTTACGGGTCTTCGTCAGGGCAAACAAGTATGATGATGAACTGGACTTCTCAGTCTTCCTCTAACTGTACACTCAGTTCCTAACGTATGTGATTTTTCAACCTCTCACACTTGGCTTTTTGGCCCTTTTTATAAAATGTGTGATCGATGTACAAGATGTGATTATAGATGTATGATGTTTTTAGCTAAGGTTCATGACCTAATTAAAAAAGAAAATGTACAAAATCCATCACATTTCAATACTAATGTTAGATCTTCTGCTGGGTTTTTGGTCTTCTCGGAAATGTTTTTGAATTGTCTGGTCTTATCTATGTGTTTTGACAACTTTGCTTTGACAATCTGTTGTTCTAAACATGGGTATTATCTAGATGGTTCCCTTAATCATCTATGCACTATTGTAATGTATTGTTTGTTAATTAGGTCAGCGTGTCATGTGACTGCAGCACATGACCGCTGTGTCCATTTAAAACACCTGTGTATTTTTCATGTTGCCTTGTTTGCCCTGACGAAGACCCGTAAGGGGTCGAAACGCGTCGGTATGTCCCTGCTTTATTAAAGGATTTTTATACTTTTGTACATCAGAGTGCCTCGGTTCCTCCTTCTCTCTGCTGCTACAAACCAACAGCGTGCAAAGCTTATGTACAAAGGCTAATCAAAGAAAACAGCAGGGTTGCCAGATTTTCAGAGAGCAACAAGCGACATAGCCTTTGAAAAAAAGCCCAAAACAAGCGACCTCAGCCCCTCAACAAAAAAGTAATTAAAATAATCAACTAATTAAACTTTATGTGTCACAGCAGAACAAGGGTTAATGATTTTGACGCATTTTAAATAGTATTTGATAATTCATAAATGATTTAAAGCGTGATAATGTGCTGAAAATATATTTTCTGTCATTAGTGAGTATATTTTCTTAAATCAAACATGAAAAACGGCTATAAATGCTCTTGTTTATGACATCAAAATGCCCCTCAGGAACAAGCCCAAAAAGCCGCAACAGTCAAAATTCACAAGCGACTTTCCTAAAAAAGAAGCCCAAAGTCACTATAAAGAAGCGGACTTGGCAACTCTGGAAAACAGGAAGCAGCGGCGCAAAGGTCACGCTCACAACGCCGTCCCCGTAACCCAGGCAACCAGATCACCCCATTACACTAACCTGAGGAAAACTCCCACTCAAAGCAGCGATAGAAAGCAAAAGCAGTAACAAACGACTGGTCCAGACTTTTATTTCCACTGTGATGGTCACACTTGTGGTTTGAGTTTAGGTTTTCCTCAAACTGCTGCTGACCGGACGTGACGTCATGTTATTGCAGAAAGAATTAAATTACAGTGGTCCCTCGTTTATCGCGGGGGTTAGGTTCCAAAAATAACCCGTAATAGGCGAAACCCGCGAAGTAGTGAGCTTCATTGTTTACCAGTAATTTCAGTTGATAACCTGCCTGGTTCTGATGTTTAGCATCTGTTGTACAGGTAATAATGCGCTGAACACATGAGATACAACAGCGCGAGTGGTTTATGTGACCTTAAAGAGGGACGGTGCTGTGCACGTTCACCTGATCTGCTTTTGTCACGTTGCCCGTCCGGCTGCGCTCCACAGCCGACCACAGAGCCACGCAGTGACGCCGCCACTAATACGCACACTTTACACAGAGCGCGTAGGCACAACCTGCTCTGGGGGCACCAAGCCGAGCTGTGCCGTCCCACTGCTGAACTCATGAGTGACAGAAAAGTCTGATCTAGACGCATGTGCCTGATGATTCTTAACAGTCCGCGCAAAATCAAAGACTCTAGAAACCGTTTCGAAAACAGAAACGTGTTCTACGACTCGTAAACTCTTAGACAATCTTTATTTTGCGTCAATAGGACACAAATTGGGCAAGTTACGAGCAGAAACAGCAGCTGAATTAAGACGGCTGCAGATTTGATCATGCAATTTACCGCGGCGAAAGACGGCGGATTTTGACACATTTGTGCTCAGCCACGAATCACACGGGCTCCAGAGCCGACAGAAACACATCCGGACTCTAGTGAAGTCACAACACGCTCCTCAAACACATCTGGACTCTAGTGAAGTCACAACACGCTCCTCAAACACATCTGGACTCTAGTGAAGTCACAACACGCTCCTCAAACACATCTGGACTCTAGTGAAGTCACAACACGCTCCTCAAACACATCTGGACTCTAGTGAAGTCACAACACGCTCCTCAAACACATCTGGACTCTAGTGAAGTCACAACACGCTCCTCAAACACATCTGGACTCTAGAAGTCACAACACGCTCCTCAAACACATCTGGACTCTAGTGAAGTCACAACACGCTCCTCAAACACATCTGGACTCTAGTGAAGTCACAACACGCTCCTCAAACACATCTGGACTCTAGTGAAGTCACAACACGCTCCTCAAACACATCTGGACTCTAGTGAAGTCACAACACGCTCCTCAAACACATCTGGACTCTAGTGAAGTCACAACACGCTCCTCAAACACATCCAGACTCTAGTGAAGTCACAACACGCTCCTCAAACACATCTGGACTCTAGTGAAGTCACAACACGCTCCTCAAACACATCTGGACTCTAGTGAAGTCACAACACGCTCCTCAAACACATCTGGACTCTAGTGAAGTCACAACACGCTCCTCAAACACATCCAGACTCTAGTGAAGTCACAACACGCTCCTCAAACACATCTGGACTCTAGTGAAGTCACAACACGCTCCTCAAACACATCCAGACTCTAGTGAAGTCACAACACGCTCCTCAAACACATCTGGACTCTAGTGAAGTCACAACACGCTCCTCCAACACACTAACCTGAGGAAAACTCCCACTCAAAGCAGCGATAGAAAGCAAAAGCAGTAACAAACGACTGGTCCAGACTTTTATTTCCACTGTGATGGTCACACTTGTGGTTTGAGTTTAGGTTTTCCTCAAACTGCTGCTGACCGGACGTGACGTCATGTTATTGCAGAAAGAATTAAATTACAGTGGTCCCTCGTTATACTGCCACCACCAGAGGGCGAAATAAATTTAGATTTAATTACATTTAGACACAGACACTGTCAGCCCTTTATTAAAGATATATTTTGATTTAATTACATTTAGACACAGACACTGTCAGCCCTTTATTAAAGATATATTTTGATTTAATTACATTTAGACACAGACACTGTCAGCCCTTTATTAACCCTCTGGGTGCCACCGTCGCAATATTGCAACACGTAACTTAACCGGAGAAAACGGCCTCTCTCTCTTGTTAAAATCAAAAACACTGTTTCTACCTGCTTCCACTAGATTGCCGACATCCAGAGCTTTCTTTTAAGCCCAAAATTACCATAGGTTCCTATTGGACAAAACTCAACGAGGGCGGGTCAAACGGGCTGCTTGTTTAAGTCAGCTGTGTGTGAAGTGAGGCGAGAGGGAGACGAGGCGAGGCAGCGCTGGTCTGACTTTCTGCGAGGCGATACTGGTGAAAACTTTCACTAGAGCGAAGGCTTTGAGCCTGATACTGGCAGATTCACGTTGTGAGGAAGACGATTACCTTCTCAGGGAATGAGAGTGAGAATGGGTGCGCTGATCTCAGCTGCGATAGTGCCACAGCAGCCGCTCCGGGCGCTCCGCTTGGAGGGACAAACAACAGCGCGGACTCTCCTCAAACAAACTTTTCCTGTTACAAAACACGTGTAGCACATGGGGCAGGGATAGTATGTAGGTTCTAGTAAGAGGAGGAGGGTTACGGAGGTAAACACCACCGGCATCAGTGCGAGGAGGCGGGGGAGAGCAGCAGGACACACCGCGGAGGTTAGCAGGGGAAGGAGGCGGGACAGAGTTCACTCTTATTGGTGCTATTTCTAATTCATTATTCCTCTAAAAAAATGAAAAAAATAAATAATAAAACATGTATATTTCCCTGTTTTTACTGTCAAAAAACAATCTTATTCAGCGGTCTAAAAAACATGCAATAATAAGGGCATAACACATATATAATATTCTACATATGTACAATATATGACCATATTTATAATCTTTGATTAATACCTAACACTTTTCCAATTTATAGTAGAGCTCTATCTTAAAGTATATTTAAGCTACAGCCTTTGGAAAGTTGGAGAGTAAAAAACGCATTTCCACTGAAAAAACCTTGGCGCCCAAAGGGTTAAAGGTATTTTTAATATAACATGGTTTTGATGTAATTCAGGGGGGTCTAGATGTGATATTCTTATTATGTGATGTAATTTTACTATAATTAAAAAATACATGATCAGTTTATTAACAATATAATTATTATCAAATTCTAATATCAATTAATTTTTTTCATGTTAGATGAGCCCCCCCTTTAAAGGTCCTTATATTCCTTTAAACCGTCCCTGCTCCTCCCAGCGCAGACCTGATGCAGCAGTGACAGGGAAGCTCTAAAAACAACACACACTTGACAATCTTGGATCAGGACGTCTGAACTCATGTTTAGTATCACTTTTACATCTCCTGTGTCCTGGGACAGTGAATGAAATGTCCCGTCAAATTCTGCGCCCGCCCCATTGAAATGAATGGGATTTTTCAGTAAAGGCGAAAACAATCATAACTCCGTGAATCTGAAGTCTATCTTCCTGAAATAAAAAGTGTCTGAAAGCTTGTGAGTAGTAGAGTGTCGCTGTGGACTTCAAAACACTCACAAGACTCAGGATTTCTATGTTTTAGGTTAATTAGATGGGATTAGCCAGGTTACAGCAGCAGTTTTACGCACATGCAGCTCTCTCCCTCATGTCGGCGAGAGGAAAGAGAGAGAGCGTGTGGAGACCAAATGTTTCTGAATGAGCTAAAGAGCCGCACTCTGACTGGCCAAGATGCGGCTCGCGAGGCTCGGTTCGCCACCCCTGCCCTATGTCATGTGTTTTAACAGGTGTTTAATCTTTACTCATATGTATAACTCTTGCATTTTATTATTTTAATATATTTCATGTCAAACAGCTGCCCTTTTAACATGTAACATTTGCTGCAAATAACATTTTTTGCTTTACAAAACTTGCAATG
>JBBPFD010000060.1:91380-147892 GCA_038363315.1 Mugilogobius chulae
AGCAGGATAAACAGGACTAAAACAGGACTAAAGCAGGACTAACCAGGACTAAACAGGACTAAACAGGACTAAAACAGGACTAAACAGGACTAAAAACAGGACTAAAACAGGACTAAACAGGACTAAAAGCTTGGACTAAAACAGGACTAAACAGGTTAAAAACAGGACTAAAACAGGACTAAAACAGGACTAAAGCAGGTCTAAAACCAGGACTAAAACAGGACTAAAGCAGGACTAAAACAGGACTAAACAGGACTAAAACAGACTAAAACAGACTAAACCAGGACTAAAGCAGGACTAAAACAGGACTAAAGCAGACTAAAGCAGGACTAAAACAGGACTAAAGGACTAAAGGGACTAAAACAGGACTAAAACAGGACTAAAGGACTAAAGGACTAAAACAGGACTAAACAGGACTAAACAGGACTAAAACAGGACTAAAGGACTAAAGCAGGACTAAAACAGGACTAAACAGCAGGACTAAAACAGGACTAAAGCAGGACTAAAAACAGGACTAAAGCAGGACTAAAACAGGACTAAAAACAGGACTAAAGCAGGATCTAAAGCAGGACTAAACCAGGACTAAACCAGGACTAAAACAGGACTAAAGCAGGACTAAAACAGGACAGCAAAACAGGACTAAAACAGGACTAAAGCAGGACTAAAACAGGACTAAAGCGGACTAAAACAGGACTAAAACAGGACAGAAGAGGTCTAGCAGGACTAAACCAGCGACTAAACAGGACAAACCAGGACCAAACAGGACTAAAAGCAGGACCAAAACAGGACTAAGCAGGACTAAAGCAGGGGACTAATAAAGGACTAAAACAGGTCTAAAACAGGACTAACCGGGTCTAAACCGGGTCTAAACCGGTTCTAAACCAGGTCTAAACCCAGTCTAAACCAAGACTACAGCAGGACTAAACCCGGTCTAAACCCGGTCAAAACCTGGGTCTAGACTGGTCCCGGTCTAAAGTCTACACCGGTCTAAACCTGGTCTAAACCTGGTCTAAACCCGGTCTAAACCTGGTCTAAATTAAACCCAGTCTAAACCTGGTCTAAACCCGGCCCTGACCTGGTGCTGGATCTGTTCTTCCTGAAAAGCCACCAGGATCACAGAGATCAGGAGGTTCAGGACCACGAAGCCCATGAAGACCACACAGGACCCCGACCAGAAGAGCTCCGAGGACCGGGTTATAGTCCAGGACCTGAAACAGAGACCGGACTGAGGATCTGGAGGACCTGAGTCAGATTATATAAAATGCTGTTTTTACCTCTGAATAGTTGAAGATTCCCAGCTGCAGTTTGATAATCGTGAGCAGAGAGTCGGGAAGAGTTTTGTAAGAAAACATCTGCCAGCCGTACAGAAGGTTACACTGAAAACACACAAGAGTTAGATCAGCCAGCGGGGTTATAGGCCCTTCAACCACACAACAAGAGTTAGATAAGCACCAGCGAGGGTTACAGCCTTCAACACACACAATAGTTACGATCAGCCCAGCGGGGTACAGGCCCTTCAACACACACAAGAGTTAGATCAGCCAGCGGGGTTACAGGCCCTTCAACACACACAAGAGTTAGATCAGCCAGCGGGGTTACAGGCCCTTCAACCACCAATTAGATCACCAGCGTACAGCCCCACCACCAAGAGTTAGATCAGCCAGCGGGGTTACAGGCCCTTCAACACACACAAGAGTTAGATCAGCCAGCGGGTTACAGGCCCTTCAACACACACAAAAAAAGAGGTAATAACCACAGACGAAGAGTTAGAACAGGGGCCTTAACACACACAAGAGTAGATCAGCCAGCGGGTTACAGGCTTCACCAAAAGAGAACCACTTCACCACACACAAAAATTGATTTCTAGCCTACATCAGCTCCTTTTCCTTCCTTCCTTTCCTTCCTCCCTTCCTTCTTTCTTTCCTCCTCTCTATCTTTCCTTTTACCCCCCTCCCTCTCTTTCTTTTCCTCTTCCTCCTCTTTTTCTCTTCCTTCCTCATTGCCTCCCTTCCTCATTTCCTTGCCTCCTTCCTTCTCTCCTCCCTTTCTTCTATCCTACCTTACTTCCTCTCTTCTTCCTTTCCTTCATCTCCCTCTGTCATCTCTCTTCCTTCCTCCCTCGTTACCTCCCTCTTTCCTCCCTCTTCCTTCCTTCTATCCTTCCCTCCTCTCTCTCTTCTTCCTTCCCTCCTCTTTCTCTTCCTTCCTTCCTTCCCTCCTCTCTCTCTTTCTTCCTTCCTTCCTCTCTCTTCTTTCCTTCCTTCTTCTCTTCCTTCATCCCTGCCTTTCTCCCTCTTTTCTTCTCTCTCTCTCCTTCTTCCTCTCTTCCTCTTTCTTCCATCCTCTCTTTCCTCTCTCCCTAAAGTCGTCTCTCTCACATCTGTCAGACTCTCTCTCATGTCTTTCCTTTGACTTTTGCTCTTATATCTGTTCAGTCCGATCATTAATCAATAGTAACGGTGTTCAGTCCGATCATTAATCAATAACCTCGTGTCCAGACTGACCGTGGTGGCGTAGGCGACGAACATGAGCCCTATGACCAGGAGGAAGCCGTTATGTCCCCGGAGGCTCGGCTCAGAGCAGAAGAATCAGCTCATGTTTGGGTTGAGTCTGAGGAGATGCCAGAGCTTCACCGTCGGACAGGAGAACCAGGAACGCCACGATGAACTGGAGAACGAGGTCCGAGGAGGCGGAGTACGAGAAGGAGGGGAACCTGAGGAGGAGAAGAGGAGAGAGAGGAGAGAGACATGAAGAGAGAGAGAGAGGAACATCTGAGGAGAGAGAGAAGAACCAGAGAGAGACAGGAGAACCAGGAACGCCCACGATGAACTGGAGGAGGAGGTCCGAGGAGGCGGAGTAGGAGAAAGACGGAACCTGGAGGAGAGGGATATGAAGAGAGAGAGAGAGACATGAAGAGAGAGAGAGAGGAACGTCTGAGGAGAGAGAGAAGAGAGAGAGAGGAAAGTGTGAGAGGAGAGAGAGAGAGAGAGACATGAGGAGAGAGAGGAGAATGTTTGAGGAAAGAGAGAAGAAGAACCAGGAGGTCTGAGGAGGCGGAGTAGGAGAAGGAGGGGAACCTGAGGAGGAGAAGAGAGAGAGGAGAGTGAGAGAGGAGAGAGAGAAAAAAGAGAGAGAAAAAGAGAGAAAGAAAGAACAAAAGAAAGAGAGAGGAGAAAGAGAGAGAAAGAAAGAAAGAAAGAAAGAGAGAGAGAAAAAGAGAGAGAAAAGAGAGAGGAGAAAGAGAGAAAGAGAGAAAGAGAGAGAAAAGAGAGAGAAAGAGAGAGAAAAAGAGAGAGAAAAGAGAGAGAAAGAGAGAGAAAAAAGAGAGAGAGAAAGAAAGAAAGAAAGAAAGAAAGAGAGAGAGAGAGGAGAAAGAGAAAAGAAAGAGAGAAAGAGAGGAGAAAGAGAGAGAGAGAGAGAGAGAGGGAAACATTTGAGGAGGAGGAGGATGAGAACCTGAGGAGGAAATGTGAGAAAAACCCGACGACATTAAACAAAATGAACTTGAACTCTGACTTGAAGCCGACGACACGTGACAAAACCTTTAAACCTCAAAAACACAACGAACCCAAACTAAACGTGACAGAAACGAGACAGAAGAAGATTTACATTTAGATTTCTACGGCTGCAGCGAAGCGTCCACAGACACTCAGGTCTTTAAGGTGACACACTTTTAATTAAACTCTCTCCACATAATCAAACTGAATATTAAGTGGAGTTTATGTGGAGCTGACAGTTCTATTCCTCAGAAGACCAAATCTAAATCCAGACCAGTTATAATTATGAGCACCAGAGACTCTTCCTCTTCAATCTCGGCCTGTCAAAAGTTCATTGGTTTTCATCAGGACTGAACCAGGACTATCCCAGAACTGGACCAGGTTTTCATCAGGACTGAACATGTTAGTTACCAATGTAACTATAGTTCTATGAGGAGCTAAAGCTAAAATCATGAGCTTGGTTTTATACATTTCTGTTCAGCCTAAACAAGATGAAATAACATTCTGTTATTTATATTGTAACTATATGAACACTGGTAATATTTTTATGTAAAACTGAGTTTATTCATTGAACTACAAATTAGACATTTTTAAATATAATTTGGTGTTAAAATTATGCTTAAACTAAATACCACAGACAGACATGTTTGTATTTTTGCAGACGGGGAGGGGCGCGGGTCAGTTTTTCTGTTCCAAGGGGGGCACGGCAAAAAAAGTTTGAGAAGCACTGGCCTAAAGTCATCAGGGAAAAGGGACTCACACTCAGACTGGATCTAAAGACTTCATCAGCTTTTTATCCTGATGATTCTTCATGAATAACTAAATCTGCTTTGATCAGTCGCACAAATGTCACTGATGAACCTTTAATGAGCCTGAGATGTCAAAGATAATCCTCACACACAACTACACACACACAATTAAACACACACAACACCCACGAAGAGAGGGAAGACAAAAAGAAAAAGGAGATGAAGAAAGAGGAGGGTTCATGCACGTTGCAGCCATTTCATTTTTTATTTGAAATAGAAAATTCAAAAACTAAAAACGATCGTTTACCGTTTTCCACTTTAAAATTAGGTCAAAAAAGTAATTAATTAAAACGAAAATCAGAAAACAGAAAAAATAAAATAAAATACGAAAAATGTTATTTGATTTTGTTTTGCAAGCTCCAGGAAATTGTACCGAGGCTTGGCTCAGAGTCAAGAGCCCGAGGTTTGAGCTCTCACTTCCCTGTAAAAGGGGCGTTGTGTCTGGGGAGGAGCAGTGCCATCTACCGCTCCGAGCTCCGGGGATCGAGCCTGAGTGTTCTCTGTGGACAGTGTTCTCTTCACCAGTGGCGGACTGGGAGAAAAAAGTGGCCCGGGGATTTGTAACAGACCGGCCCACACATGGGCGTCACAACGTTTTTGAAAGTGGGGGGCACATTTTTAGCGGGGGGTCTGGGGGTGCCCCCCAGAAGATTTTTGAAAAAGCAGACATTATTTCCTGCATTCTGGTGCATTTTAAGAGCTCTTGGGCACAGACAAGTGCAAGTATTTTAGACATAGAACATCCTGATATTTAAAATGTTAACTGCTTAGCTGTTTGTCAGTGGTAACTCTGGGCACTGTGGTGTAGTAAGTTTCAATGTGTGGACAATAAATATTTTTTCCTAAAGAATGAGTCTCACAACACTCAATCTATCACTTTAAGGGTGCACTGTGTAACTTTTTAGAGGTGAAAAGTTGACT
This sequence comes from Mugilogobius chulae, assembly GCA_038363315.1. NCBI lineage: Eukaryota > Metazoa > Chordata > Actinopteri > Gobiiformes > Gobiidae > Mugilogobius > Mugilogobius chulae. The sequence goes on from JBBPFD010000060.1 coordinate 96,608, forward strand.
ACACATTTCAAAAATAGAAAATGTATTCGTTATTTGGGGGTTTATAGAATAATATGAAAACATACATATAAAGAAACATATAGGCCTAAAAAATTCCCTCCTACAGGCCAAACAACTATTTTGTGGCAATACTTTAATTGAACAAAAGTCTACTTAAAGTGAAAACAAAAAACAAACAGATTTTTATTATTTATTTAGTAACTATTTAACAAAAACATAAATGACAAAAACTTGCATTTGGTCAAGACTATTTTTTGATTATAAAGTTACACAGTGCATCTTTAAGAAGAGATCTGATTTTGCTCTAGATATTTTGTATTTGATCTAATGTATTCTATTCTTACACATATCTTTGGCTGCTTTTTATCACTACATTTTTTAACTATGTATTAAATTAACCTATTTATTTATTTATTCATTAAATATTTTATCAGGTATGATAACAGTTTCTCATTCACAAATAGGGCCTGGCCAATATTATTAATCTGTATTACACATGGGCGTCACAACGTTTTTGAAAGTGGGGGGGGCACTTTTTAGCGGGGGGTCTGGGGGTCCTCCCCCAGAAGATTTTGAAAAAGCAGACATTATTTCCTGCATTCTGGTGCATTCTAAGAGCTCTTGGGCACAGACAAGTGCAAGTATTTTTGACATAGAACATCCTGATATTTTTAAATTTCAACAGCTGAGCTGTTTGTCAGTGGTAACTCTGAGCACTGTCGTGTAGTAAGTTTCAATGTGTGGACAATAAATACTTTTTCCTAAAGAATGAGTCTCACAACACTTAATCTATCACTTTAAAGGTGCACTGTGTAAAAGGCGAAAAGTTAACTACACATTTCAAAAATAGAAAATTAAAGTTATTTGGGGGTAGATAGCCTATGTTTTATACCATATTGTGAAAAAATACAGCTAAAGGAACATCTTTCCCATAGACACATATAGGCCTAAAAAAAATTCCCTTCTACAGGCCAAACTACAATTTTGTGGCAATACTTTAATTGAACAGTCTACTTAAAGTGAAAACAAAAAACAAACACATTTTTATTATTTATTTAGTAACTATTTAACAAAAACATAAATGACAAAAACTTGCATTTGTTTAAAACTATTTTTGATCAAAAAGTTACACAGTGCATCTTTAAGAAGAGATCTGATTTTGCTCTAGATATTTTGTATTTGAGCCCAATTTATCCTATTCTTACAAATATCTTTGCCTGCTTTTTATCACTACATTTTTAACTTTGTATTAAATTAACCTATTTATTTATTTATGAAATATTTTATCAGGTAGGTCAGGTGAGAACAGTTTCTCATTCACAAATAGGACCTGGCCACTAATATTATTATTCTATATTACAATATTGTTATCACTATGTTGTTAGTGAATTTTGTTCACTAACACCACTAAGATTTTCTGATTCTAATTTTAGGCCTATTCATAAATAGAATCTTTAACATTATTATGACTTTATAAATAAAACTTGGCTATACAGTATTACAGTAGTACTTTTAAGTTGTCCCGCTGCTGAATCCTCAGGTCGTTTGGTCAGAGGAAGGCTGTTGCTGTCGCGTCTTTTCACAATAAGTGTTTCTCTGCTGCCGTGAAGTACACAGCTTTTATTTTGTTAGAGCAGCAGGATGTGTTGCACTGCAGTTAGCGGAGACTTAACTTAGTAAACAAGGAAAGAGTTTGAAGCAGACGCAATGAGACGGTGCATTTACGCACGGACTGGAATAAGACATATGGGAGAAAATAAAGAGAGACGCTCTCGCAGACTGAAGCTGTGACGTGGCCCTGCGCGAGCACAAACCTCCTGTTCGTGTCCGCCCCGACAGACAACGCATGCTGCAGGTACGAGCAACGCACGCACCGCTGTACAAAATCATACGAGGCTCTGAGGCTCACCCGTTGGGCAACAGAACCTGAGAATGACCCCGCGCTACACAGTCACGCTCACGATCCTCATCGAAGTCATTCATAAAGTTTGTTGAAGTGTTTTAACCGCGTTGGTCTGGTGTACTTACACTGATGTTGCATGTATTCCTTTAATGTCGATGCGATGCAATACAACTCTCCTCCTCGTGTCTCCTCTCTTTTAAAGCCTATGTGCCCGTTTCTCCCTCTCTTGTTTACCGCACACAAACGCACACATTTGCGATCTGCGAGCTCCGCTGTCCTCCACTCTACTCCAATTTGGCGGCTCTGCGCAGCCCGGTCTGACCACCCGGAGTCGGACGTCCATCATCCTCTCAGCTGCGGATCGCCAACGCGCTAGCTCCGTTAAATATATATACGCCTAAACTATTTTGAGGCTGCCGCTTGGTCTTTGTGGCGGTGCATTCGGGGCCAGCGCGGGTTTCTAGCCACAGCCTGTGGGTATACCCGGTGGCGGAGGGCAGACTCGGGACTGTGAAAGTGGGGGGGACAAATCAGCCACTTTGCAAAAGTGGAGGGGACGCGTCCCCCTCACCTTATATGGTTCCGACGCCTATGGTATTACATCCAGATGATGTAAGACAGGCCTCCACTGTGACAATATTTAAATCTAGGCTCAAAACATTTCTTTTTGTCTGTGCATATGACTGAAATACTTTGTATGAAAATGCATTGCTTTACTTCTTTTAAAGTAAATTTTATGCAGATTATTTATAGATTTTTAATAATTTTATTTTGTAATTTTGATGCATTTTCCTGCCTTGTAAAGCACTTTGAATTGCTTTGTGTATGAATTGTGCTATACAAAAAAAATTTGCCTTGCCTATTACAATATTGTTATCACTATGTTGTTAGTGAATTTTGTTCACTAAGATTTTCTGATTCTAATTTTAGGCCTATTCATGAATAGAATCTTTAACACCGTCCGCCACAGAATGGAGGTGGTTGAGTGAGCCCATGGTCTGGGCCGGTAGCGCACAATTGACGTTGACCGGCCGTACTGCCTGCCTGGCCCGCGGCCCGTCCGACACAAGACAAGAGAGAGAGAGAAAGACAGACGCGGCCCGGCCCGTGGCTGTATAAGCGCTTCAGCCGTGTCTGGCGTGTGTGCGACGGTTGCGGCCGACTTCTCACTTTTTGGCCCATTGGCCCACTGACCACCGGTCCACCGGGGAAATCCCCGGTATCCCCGTATGCCAGTCCGCCCTTGCTCCGTGTCCACAGACAGGTGACTGGACACCGTGAGTCCGTGGACACGCTGTCCTCAGTTTACGCAGTAAGCACAATGAGTAGACGCGCAGTCAGCAGCTCTGCTCTGTTGCTACGACTCGAACAGTGCGACGCCATATTCCTCCGGTAGAGGTGACGACACAAATCAACTGAACTCAATGGCAGAAGTGTCACTTTTATGGATAAAACGAGCTTAAACAAGTGATTTCAGCAAAACCATGAACAAAACGGACTGATTTGTGTCTTATGAAACTTTTTTAAACAACTTTGGCGATGTGAGATTATATTTCTCAAACTACTATATTCTTGGACTGAAATGCTCCATCACCAATGTGACAGACGCCTCCACAGAGAAGTGAAGCTGTAACTCTGTTTGGTGTTATTTATGTCATTTGTGTTTTTCTCACTAGTAACATGTAAAAGAGACGTTTGTGTCACTAGAGTCTTAAAAGATGCATAAGTTCGTTAGCCGTTAGCAGTTTTATACACACATACTATCGACAATAAAATACTAAAAGGTTTGTAAACTCAACAATAATTTGTAACAAGTAGGGATTCACCGATACCGATACCAGTATCGGGTATCGGGTCGATACCAGTGCCTAGTACTCGTACTCGTACTCGTTAAATTGGTCCCGATACCAGGCACCGATACCACTTGGCTGCGTGCGGAGTCTTGTTTGACTTGCAGCAGTGACTCTGCATGAACAGTTCATATTATCTCACATTAGCCTAAAGTCAACTCTCAAACAGACTAAATCATCTAATATCACATGTGACACATGAAGAAAGAAAACATTTTTATCTTCTAAATGTTGTCAGTTGCAGATATCACCCCAGTGTGCCGTAGGCTAACTGTTTATGATATGTAGCAGCTAACGTGACAGTGTAGCTGGCGCTTCTATGCTTGTGCACGCATTATGACTTATTGCAATTGAGAAACAAATCTAGCGACTGAACAGTGCATAATGTAAGCTTTCAAAAGAGGTATAGCATGTCCATATTGGCCAAAGCGTGTCCGTGGTGACAGAAGGGAAACTCTGTTGTGCTAAAGCGGCCAATGCTAAGCGCTGCGGAGGAGCAGATGTGAGAAAGGAGACGCAGCAGAAGTCACACTGCGCTTCTAAATAAATAAGGAATATTTTATTCTAATGCATTTTGGAGTGATTTACAACTGTCTAACAAATAATAATCTCAGTGTTCAACTAGTGGCTACAAGGCTTTTATATAATCTTATCCAAGGTTTTAAGGCGTTCTGCTTAAAGGACAAGCATTTACAATGTGGTGATTTCTGTTAATAACCAGAGCCATCTCCTTTCTTTATTACAGCAAGAAATGACTTAAAGCAAAAATAATTTTAGCAGCTCTCCATCTGTTTAATGTATTGAAATGGAGAATGTTGTGATGTTCCCTCAATATAACCAATAATGAGAGTTTCAGGAGCTCTTAAGAAAAATAATGCCTGGTATCGGTATCGGTACTCGGTATCGACGAGTACAGGGAAATAAAGTATCGGTATCGGGTCGGAATCAGAAAAAGTGGTATCGGTGCATCCCTAGTAACAAGGCTCTGACCTTTGACCTCTGCTAAATGTGGTCGGTAGGTTTGTACAGCTGACACTCTCTGGATCTTTCATAACTTGCGTTTTTTGCGGGCTGATGCTAACGGCTAATGCTAACGGCTATTGCTAACGGCTATAGGAAAGTAAACAGGAGAACGCTCCGGATTAGCTTAAATCTGACCGGACTAGCTCAGATGCCAAGTGTACGATAGCATCAGAGTCGCACTGCGCGTCTGCTAAATATATGTCTATGGTACGCACACACCAACAGGTTTGCGCGCCGTCTACACACACACTCACACATCGAAAAGACTTCCACGTGTGTGGCTAAAACTGACCGTTGGAGTCTTGGTGTGCGCGTGGCACCGTATCCACTGAGGCGGCACAGTGGCTGAGCGGATAGCGCTCTCGCCTCACAGCAAGAAGGTCGCGGGTTCGATTCCCGCACGGCCGGGCCTTTCTGTGTGGAGTTTGCATGTTTCTCCCCGTGTCTGGGTGGGTTTCCTCCGGGTACTCCGGTTTCCCCCACCAACCAATAACATGCACGTTAGGGTAATATCCTCCAGCTACGGTAGTCCTGACCAAGCCTAAAGAACATCTGGAGATGGGTCCCCGAGCGCTGCACTGCGGCGATCACTGCTTCTGAGGAGATGCCCCAGAGGCATTGAAGGATCCAGGGTCAAATGCAGAGGACACATTTCCCTACGGGGACAATAAAGTGTACCTTAACCTTAACCTTAACCTGATCTCCTGTGTTTGGTGTGGAGCTCAGTCTAAGTGAAGCTGCATGCGGAGCGCGCTTTGGTGTGCGTGAGGACAAGTGAGAGGCCGGTTGAACACTTCCAGAGGGGTAGACAGATCTGCATGTGCGCCGGCCACAGGGGAAGCCGTAGACTTTTCCTCTGGCTCTTTACCCGGAGCTCGGAGCCGTAGATTGGCCCTGTTTGTCACCGGATCACAGCACTCTTTTCCCGGGGAAGAGAGAGAGACCAAGCCTCGGCACATTTCCTGGAGCTTTGCAAAATTCTAAATAGGGGTGTCAAATTAGTGCTTTAATTGAGATTAATTAATTACAGACATATTAATCGAGGATTTTTTACTTCAATGAGCCTCATTCATGACACGTTCTTACGAACAAATTTGTTCTTAACGGAAAATGTTGGTTTGTAAGAACAAATCCTACGAACACTGAGGAGCATCGTAAGAACAAAAAAATCAGCTGTTTCAGATTTTTATTTCATATATAGTTCAGTCAAAAATTATAATTCCTACATGATTGTAGGTTATGTAATTTAGCAAATTATTATAAACAAGTTTTAGAAACAAAAAAAATGTTCAGTTGTGCAAAAAAATTACTCCTTTAATAAACCTGCAGCAGCCTGTCCCAGCCTCAGAGCCTCTGTGTTCTGACCACTACAGGACTGAGGACCCTGTGTCCCCACAGGACCAGAGCCTCTGTGTTTAACCCCCCAGGACCAGAGCCTCTGTGTTCTGACTGTGCACCTCCGCTACAGCCGCTGACAGGAAATGTTCAAAAACTCCATGACGAGAAGATAGCAACAAAAAAACTTCCTAAAGTCTTAATTTTTTGCAATATATTAATATTTCCATCTGCAACAATAATGAAATGAATTAAATTGGATCAAAACAAAACAAAACACTTAAGTTGAGTGTTTTCTCACCAATTTTAGGTGAGATTAAAAATAGATTAATTAATTACAGAACATAATTAATTAATCTCTTAATTTTTTTTAATCACTTAACAGCACTAATTCTAAACCCAAAATCAAATAATGTCCGTTTTTCTTTCTTTTTTTTTTTTTTTTTTCGTTTCCCGGTTTTTGTTTTAAAGGAGCATTGCGTGATTGGCAAAGTTTTTGCACAAGTGCGCCATCTTCTGCGGTTAGAGGCACTGCACTCAGTTTGTGTCGCGCATGTGCGCACTCTCGTACGAGCACGCTATTACTCAGCTACTGAAGACGCACCTTACGCTCCAAAAGTCTGGTTGACACATAGTTACTTTCTGCGAAAATGTTTTCTGAGGTAAGAAAACGAAGTTACTTGTTTAAAAATGTAGATGCAGACTATTTTATGTGTTATTTTTGACTGAGGAAAACTAGATTTCGTTTCGAGTTTGAAGGAAAAACTCAGTTTTTGTGTGTGTCACAAAATCATAATATATCATTGAATTACATAAGAATATGTGTAATAAGTAGTACAAGTAAAACGCGTAACCTCTGGCACCATCGCATTAGCCCACGCATAATGGCTAACGTCAGACTCTGGTGCTGATGCTGTTCGTGTCTCCATTTTACATGTAGTCATTCGTTTGCCCATACAGTGTTGATAACTGTATATTTATAAAAAAATACTAGTGGTAGGGGTACTACCTGTAACTGCCCCAATGTAAAGACACTGGTAGCCTATTAAAACGTGTTGTGGATTTTCTGGTATTCATGTAGAAAAATGAATTGCCTGAGAGTTGCCCAATCTCAAAGAGTATTATTTATTAACAAAAGTCATAATTATGCATAATCGATAGTCCAGAGAGTCCACGGTCCGAGTCACTGTTGCTGTGAGAGAGATATTAATCCATATTGTTCATTTCTGAGGTTTTGCTCCATGTTCATCTCATTCATTGTTGTTTAGCCGAGGCCATGAGCAGAGGCCTGCTTAGTCAGTGTTCCATTTCCGGGGTCTCCCAGCCCTCTGCTCCCTGTCAGTGTCCTAGCTCCAAGTGATCTGCCCCCAGTCTCAGTCTGTGTCATGTCTCTTATACACAAGTCACAAAGCTTCATACATATCAATGTAGGCAACAGTTGCTCTCACTCAGGTGTAAATTAAACCTTTACACTTAGGGCAGCTACAGATACACAAAGAGCTTCCTGGAGCCCAACCAGATACAACAAAGTCTAACAGTATGAGGTGTGACTTCAAGAGCACATGTAGAGACGAGAGTCACCCCTTTTAGTCTTTCCCAGAGACTTTAGCTTCATCGATTGTTACATTTTAAAGATTTCCATAACAATTCCCCTCTCATGATAATAATGAAACAGGCTTTTATTTTAATCACACTAAGTCTTTAAATGTAGACAATGAAACCCTAAGGTTTTAGCAAAGGCAGAAGCGGTAAGACAATATAAAACTTACAACATAAACATGAGGTGAAAATATACCATGAGTAGACACAATTTAAAAACCCCTATAGACTCAGTCAAGCTTTCAGTTAATGTGCAGTGTAAGGAGGAGCTACAGGGTTGATCTGGGAAGTATTTGAACAAACTCTATAAGATAATTGCAGGGACCAAATCTCTGCTCTTGTACGGCAACAGCCATAGCCTAAATGTTTAGCTCCAAATTTGATCAAAAGAGCTCTTCACACAAAGTTAAAATGTCAGATATCACCAATCAGCATAACATGTGAGTTTGTGGCGGCCAGAGGAAAGTTGAGGGTTTGTGATCAATACCAACACTTAAGTTGTTTCGATGGAAACTTTGTTGTTAACTGTAGCCTTCTTACAGTCGTTCGAATTATGAAGTTTCTTCATTTTAACCAAAGGAGGTTAGGTGACAGCACCATAGACCGTGATTGTTGGTGCAAGTTGCATGTAGTTCAGGCAGCAATCCGCCTACCCCTGATCTACCTGGGTGCTCAAGATCAGACAGCAGGTGCTCATATTTGGATGTCTAGGTCTGGTTCATCCGTGGTCTCAGGATACAGTCGGGATGTGCAGGCGCGGGTTGTCCTCACGGGGCGCCCGTGGACATGGTGAAAGGGCCGTGGTCGCAGACAGTGTTCCGCCAACACACAGGTCGTGGGGCAGCCACAAACAATGCAGTGCTGTGTTCGGGTCTCGTGGCCCCAGGACAGGTGCGGGTGCAGACTCAGCTCAGGTGCCTGTGGGGGTGTCCTGCAGAGTGGGGGAGCAGAGTGCAAGCTTCTTGTGGCCCTAGCGATGGGTCGGATGAGGGGCCATGTGCAGATCGTGGTCTCTCTCGATGGTGAAATGTGTCGATAATCTGCTCTTTAATTATTTTCCTCCCGATATGAGCCGTTGTACCCATCATATTTGTGCCTATTCGAAAAGTTAGTTTCTTATGGTTTTCAAAATTTCGAAATTGGTCTGGTTCACTCTGTTGAGATAAAGCAGAGAAGAATGGCACAGGAAAGAAAACACAGTATATCCCCCCTGTTTTCCTTTTGGGCAGGGCTTCTCTATATGTACATTCAGGCGACATGAGCACTTTGTTTTGACCATCATCTGACAAATGTAAACGTCTTAGTGACGTAGCCTTAGTGATCACTGATTTCACGTTTTGGTTAATTTTGCTGCAGTGTTTCAAAATAGTCAAACAAAATGTGCCCAAATCTATTCTTCAACATTCAAGCATAGTTGGTCCACCCTTAAAATCTAATCTAAAGTTGACTGGTTAAGTGTATTCTAATCGTTAAACCAGATTCTCAATCTGCCAATTATTACACAGAAACAAAGAGAGGTTGTCAGCAGTCACCTTCAGTCTCTCTCTCTGAAACCTTCCTAAGTCAAGTTAGAAATCTGGGGGTAATAATGGACTCAGACTTGAACTTTAACAGCCACATTAAGTCAATAACATCAGCAGCTTTTTACCATCTAAAAAACATTGCCAAAATCAAAAGTATAGTGTCAAAGCCTGACCTGGAGAGGCTTATCCATGCATTTGTCTCCAGTAGGTTAGACTATTGTAACGGCCTGCTCACCGGCCTATCCAAACGAGCTGTAAAACAGCTGCAGTACATCCAGAACCAGGAAGTACCATCACATTAGTCCTGTGCTTAGGTCTTTGCACTGGCTTCCAGTGGCTCAGAGAATAGACTTTAAAACAGCTCTGCTTGTGTTTAAGTCTCTCCATGGACTAGCACCAAAGTACATCTCTGACATGTTAGTGCGTTATCAACCATCTCGCACTCTGAGGACCTCAGGGACCGGCCTCCTGCTGGTGCCCAGAGTCAGGACTAAACATGGAGAATCAGCGTTTCAGTTTTATGCAGCTAAGATCTGGAACAGTCTTCCAGATGATGTAAGACAGGCCTCCACTGTGACAATGTTTAAATCTAGGCTGAAAACATGTCTTTTTATCTGTGCATATGACTGAAATACTTTGTCTGCACTCTTTATTTCTTTACTTCTTTTTAAAGTAAATTTTATGCTGATTATTTAATTATTGTAATTTTGATGCATTTTCCTGCCTTGTAAAGCACTGTGAATTGCTTTGTGTATGAATTGTGCTATACAAATAAACTTGCCTTGCCTTGCCTTACATTTCCTTAAAAATCTATTGATTTAATTCTATCTCAGATTTCAGTGTAGAATGTATGAATACAGTGTCTTGCCAATCATGTTAAAGTTACCAATCCCTGGTTTTGTTTCAAGTCCAGCATCATCTCCCTTTCAGGTTTCATCCATCCTTTGCATATTTAATTTCGTTTTATGGTTCCAAGTTTTTCAAATTTCATCATTTTCATGTGGACCACAAGTCAATCTGTGAAGACAAAGAACAAAAACACACAACACCTCTCCTTCCAGAGATGTTTTCACTTTTTGCAGTTGTTCTTTGTCGTTCTCCATGTGCTCCTTTAAAACTCCTGTGGAACCTTGTCAATGTTGGTTAAAACACAATGTTAAGATAAAAACACAATGGTCACTGTAAACGGTCCTGTTTCCATCAGTAAACAGGTTAAGTCAAGTAAGACAAGACATAGACATGTTAGTTCTTTCATTCTCATTCACACAAACAAATTATTATTAGTAAAACATAATGAGTCCAAATCTGACTTTTATTCAGTCCAAAATAGTCACCATATTCACTGTTCAGTCTGTGCACTTGTTTGACGTCATGTTCAAAGATCTTTAAAATTTAGTTCTAATGGGGACAGAAATTGTTCTGTCTGTGATCACATCCCCCGGTACCTTCTTAATTATATTAGAATTTGGCCCTTGTTGCACCAATTGTAATACACTATTTGACTTTTCATTCACATTAGTTGAAACAACTATTTTCTGTTTTCCTATGGTTTGCAGAGATCTCTTCAGTTTACACCAGCTTAATTTCTGTTTAGATTTTCCATGCAGCTCTGAATACTTTGCATGTTTTTATCAGCAACCTGATATTGAATTAATTTGTTTTAGTTTGGTCGTTTAGTGGATTCTCTTCCTCACAGCATGCTGCTCCATTTCCTACCGACCTGTAGCCACCAGGCTCTAGCTAGGTCTGATTCGCATGCGCTTGTGAGATGACCAAGGTCTGAAGTAATCCAAAAAGAGAAAAAGGACAAAACAAAGCATGAAATTAAATCGTACCACTAAAATGTTGAAGCCTCCAGAACATAATTTGGGTGAGGTTTCTGTTCATAAGGTCAAATGTATTTGAGATTTTTTCAAAAAGGTCAAAGCCTAAGACACAAAACAAACTTTTCTCTGAGCTCAGGATGCAAGAACAAAAATAAATCAAAAATCAGCAAAAGATTGTGCTCTTGGCAAAATGTTTGCCGCTGGTGTCTGGACTCAAAAGTAAAAAGAATGCAAAAATTGGTTGGTTCGACTTGATGTTTGCATCAAAACAAAACTCTGCATGCATTATTCACCAACCAAAAATGTAGATCTCTAAAGTATTTAAAACCATTCAAAAAGAAGAAAATCATAATAAAAAAGACAACAACAAAGATAAAATGAAGAAAAAAAAATCAACACTTGTCTTGGCCAAAGAACAAGTTTTAAAAGCAAAAATTAAAATAATAAAAACCTTTTTTTTTTTTTTTTTTTTTTTTTTAAATGCATTGCAATGCTCTTGTGTTTCCCACTTTAATCTGCTTTCAGCTTAATGTAATTTTCCAATGTAAGTCCCACTTTGCCCACGGCTAAAAGACAACTACCAGACTTGAGCTCCTGCGACCAGTTTTAACCACAAGATGTGTACTCCGAGCCCACAAACTTAATAATCTTATTTCTGCCATTTACAATCACAGTGTGCTCGGGGAACAAAGTTTTGAGAAAGTTTGCATGTCCCTATTGGTATCAGGCTGGTCTCAAGTGAGGTAATGCATACTGTAAGTGTCTGAACTATCACCTGTGGCTTCTGCTGCTGTTTCCATGGTGCTCCTGGATCCCCCAACCTGACGCATGCCAATCCATCTATTCTCAGGTCCCAAGCTGCTTTCCACTAGCATTGGGTCAAAGGCACAGCATCCAGTGTCTTTGGGATTCACGGTATTCAAACACAGCATCCAGTGTCTTTGGGATTCAAGGTATTCAAACACAGCATCCAGTGTCCTTGTGATTCAGGGTATTCAAACCCAGTGGCCATGCAAGCTGCAGTTAAAGACAGGATCATCAACTTTTCTTTCATCTCTTTGCCATTCATGTTCTTGTGTTGTTGTTGTTGTTGTTGTTGTTGTTGTTGTTGTAAGTAAGTAAGTAAGTAAGTAATCTTTATTTGTATAGCGCATTTCACAGACACAGAGTCACAAAGCGCTTCACAGTGAGATGAACCCCTCCTCACTCAGTGATAGTAAGCTGCCCTGGGGCAACTCAGCGGAGGCGATTCACCTAACACCTGGCGCCTCAACCTCCGACTATCACCAAGTGTTCCCTAACATGCATGTTATCAGTTGGTGGGGAAACCGGAGTGCCCGGAGGAAACCACCCAGACACGGGGAGGAACATGCAAACTCCACACAGAAAGGTCCCGGGCCGTGCGGGAATCGAACCCGCGACCTTCTTGCTGTGAGGCCAGAGCGCTAACCGCTCTGCCACCGTGCCGCCGTTGTTGTTGTTGTTGTTGTTGTTGTTGTTGTTCCACCAGAGTGAACCGAGTAAAATGAAAGTTGTCAATGTCCTTTCCACGTTGCATCTGCAAGAACATAATCCAGTGTCTTTTCCATGGCTTTTAGCCCAATCGGAGCCCTGGCCCCTCCGGATGGCTGGGCAGGTCTCATAATCAGCTTCGGAACGACAGTCCATTAGTTTTGCCTGTTCAGCATCAGTGTCAGTCTCTCTAAGTCAGATGGCCTGCAGGCAAAGGTCACTTGGCAGGGCAAAGGTGATGGCGCTGGCACCAGTGTTGGTGCTGCGCAGGGCATTCTCGTGCTCTCTGCCCCGTTCTCAAACCGTCATTGTGGCTGTGGCATGCATCCAGGCGGTGGTCCATATAGAAGCATCATGGAAAAGCAACTTCATTTGCTTCATCTGTACAGAAACACAAAAAGCAGAAGCAGTAATTTTTCCCAGGGAATGTAGTTTCTAAGGCCCCTTTCTCATTTACATCTGCGTGAGGCATTCTGGAGCTTTTTATGCTCGTGTTCTTTAGTTTCTCTCTATTACACATTATACTTTTTTTTTTTTTTTTTTGAGCATTTTAGTGGGTTTTGTGGGCATTTCAAAATATCATATTTTTCTTTCAGTGTAATTTTCTAACCTGGTTGCAACCTTGTTATCCATTATCAGAAAATCCATATTTCTCAGTTCCAAGTATGTAATCATTGTATACACAATTTTCCATGCTTCTTTTACCAACATTCTGCATTACCGGCCGTGTTTCATTCAGCTCCCACAGCGCATCATGTGACTGCTGCAAACCCACTCTCCACAGAGTGACAGTGCGCACTGCATAGTTTTTGCACGTCTGCAAAAACGGAGAACTTCGTTTTTCGACCAGACGCTTCTCTCACGTCTGAGGCTTTGTTTCTCAATAGACGTAGCCTTAACCGTCTTACACCAGGTCCTTGTTATTTATTTATTTTTATTTTTTATTTTTTTCTCCTTGATGGACACAACCTGAAATGTCCCTCAAGACCCTCACACTAAAGAAAATTGCCTTTGATTTGACAACCTAAATTTGCAAAATGTCCTTCAAGAAAAATTGGACATACAAAATTGTTTACTGCACGAGGACCACTAAGCTCTCACAGGAGCTCAACTGGCTCGTTTGGCAATTTTTAAGTGTAAGATGTGCTAGGCCTCCCCTAGACTTCCCAGTTCCTTAGAACTGAACCAGCAGTTGACGCTGATGCGCTGTGTTAAGGCCCAAATGTGTACAATAAAGCATGGAAAATGAATGTAACATCTTTTGATAAGATTCCCCCATTTTTTCTATTGTTAACCCAATGTTAACACAGTAGAAAAATCACAAAAATGCCTAAACCCAGGTTCCATTTTTCATTCATGTTTAACGTTTTAAGCCCCACTTATCTTTTTTCATAATATCCACAATTGGACTTTAAAGGAGGTGCACACTCCCTGTCTTTGTTCTCCAAACTAGATGTTTTCATTAGGAATTTTCTATATTTTCCCCCTTTTAATTTTTTTTCAATACATTTTGAAGTCAGACAACTCAGAACTCAGTACTCACCACGAACAGAAAACAGGTTCGTCCTTTGCGCTGGAGGTTCACCCAGCTTGTGGTACCGTCCATCTTTGCAGAATCCAGACAAGGCCTCGTGCCTTCACACAGAGCCAGGTGAAGACTCCAGTCGAAAGGTTAGCCAGACAACGCCAATACTGTTGTGGATTTTCTGGTATTCATGTAGAAAAATGAATTGCCTGAGAGTTGCCCAATCTCAAAGAGTATTATTTATTAACAAAAGTCATAATTATGCATAATCGATAGTCCAGAGAGTCCACGGTCCGAGTCACTGTTGCTGTGAGAGAGATATTAATCCATATTGTTCATTTCTGAGGTTTTGCTCCATGTTCATCTCATTCATTGTTGTTTAGCCGAGGCCATGAGCAGAGGCCTGCTTAGTCAGTGTTCCATTTCCGGGGTCTCCCAGCCCTCTGCTCCCTGTCAGTGTCCTAGCTCCAAGTGATCTGCCCCCAGTCTCAGTCTGTGTCATGTCTCTTATACACAAGTCACAAAGCTTCATACATATCAATGTAGGCAACAGTTGCTCTCACTCAGGTGTAAATTAAACCTTTACACTTAGGGCAGCTACAGATACACAAAGAGCTTCCTGGAGCCCAACCAGATACAACAAAGTCTAACAGTATGAGGTGTGACTTCAAGAGCACATGTAGAGACGAGAGTCACCCCTTTTAGTCTTTCCCAGAGACTTTAGCTTCATCGATTGTTACATTTTAAAGATTTCCATAACAAACGTTGTGGTTACTTTGTGAGGCCAGTGATCTCCAGTAGCTTGTGAGCTAGTATCTCCCCATCCATTTGGAAATCATACTATTTGCTTTTTAAATTAATTTTTATTTACTATACAGTTATAAATCTCAAAATAAACCCTCAGACCCTCAGACCCATAAGCCTGTAAATACAAATATATTTAAATCTAACAAGGTTCAGATGTAATTCAGGGGGGTCTGGGGGAATTCTCCCCCAGGAGAATTTTTAAAAAATCAATGCAATTTCCTGCATTTTGGTGAGTTTTAGATGTGATGATCCTATTGTGTGATGTCATTTTTATATAAATAAAAAGACATGAGGCAGTTAAATAAACAAAAATATAAATAGGGCCCCCCCATTGAGGCTAGATTTAAGGGGCCCCAGCCCTAGATGCCCTTAGCTCCGCCCCTGTAAAACTGGGCTTTAGGAGCGTCAGTCAGACTGACTCGACCTGACAGGACTGTCCTGAGTGATCAGAGCAGGGAAAACACGGGAGCTGCTGCTTTTGTAAGGTTAGTGCATGTTTTATGTCACATTCAGGCAAAAGTAAAAGTTGTAAAGACCTCTTCAAACATTTCCGCGGTGCGCCATTTTGCGCGATTTTCTCCGCTGTTATTTACACACGTTGTCTTTCACTGTACATTTTGGGCCTTTCTCCGTGAATATAAGGCTGATTTGCACAAAAAAATGGCTCAATATGAAGCTCTAGTTTCACAGAATATCACTGGGAGTTTGAAATTCGTCTCTGGTGTGACGCTGCCCTGACAGTCGCATGCAGCTTCCCGAGGGAGGGAGAGAGAGAAAGAGAGAGAGGGAAAGAGAGAGAGCGATCTTAAGACAGCGCTAATAGCCTAGAACGGCCGCGCAGTGCAACTGAATGTAGACATCACACTCCTCTTTTAGGCACATTTAGTGTAAAATAAATGTAACACTGTATTTTACGTGTCTGTTCTTGAGTGTTACTTGAAGTCGGATGATCGTGGGTGCAAGAAGAATCACCAGGAGAGGGACAACCCTTCAGGACGGCAGTTTATTAAGTTTTCAGAATGTGTGTTTAGATCTCTCGCACAACGGGCAATGCCCCATTTATAACACTGCACGTGACCTTATCACAACGGTATTACTGCGCCACAAAAATAGTTCCAACCAAGAAATAGTACAAAATAATAAACAAAAATATAAATCCTCTTACATAAAGTAGGCCTATGTGTTGAATTCACGGGGTCAAAGACCTGTATGTAGCTCACGGGTGCAATGCAGCTTTCTCTTCTCCTTCTCTCCGCGCATCAGCCACACACTTTCTTCCATGTGCCGCCTCTTATCATGTCGTAGGCTCTATTTGACTCTATTGGCTTGCGAGTTCACTTTCTGGAGAAGTTGTGCGCACTGCTCTAGAGCGACTGCCCTCGTGATTTCAGCACGTCTCTGCGTAGTCCAGCCCGGCAACAGAACGGGAAATGCGGGCTGACTTGGGACGGGGCTCGGGCCGCTCCAGTCACATCTGTATTGACATGTACTGGGCCACACCAGCCCTCGAAGCCCCCGGCCCTTCGGGAAGTCTCCCGACTCTCCCGATTAGCCACGCCGGGCCTGTGTAGAAGCCTAATAACTTTTTTTCCCTTTAGGACTCCAGCTCCGATGAATTCATACCTATGGACAGCACCAGTGAAGTCAGCAGTGACCCTGTAAAAATTCAACCTGGAGGAAAGGGAAGAGGAAAGGGAAGAGGAAAGGGAAAAGGGAAGGGAAGAGGGATGACTGTACATAGGAAAATTAAAGAAACTGTGACAAAGAAAACAAAAGAGGCAGGGAAAGGGAAAGGAAAGGGGAAAAAGGCAGAAGTTGAAAGAGCTGAAGATTCTTCTGATGAGGGACCAAGAAAAAAATCTAAAGGAGTGTATCTAAGTAAAAAGGATGCAGAAAGAGTGGCTGCCACTAGAAAAAAAGAGATACAGGTTTGTGACGTAATCCACTCTACTTGTTGAAAAAAAATTACATCAATACCATCTGTCATTTTCAGAAACAGTTAAAAGTCATGACCCCCAAGAGAAAGATGACGTGCTGCAGATGGTGGTCACCCGTCTGCCTGGTGTCTTCCTAGATATCATGCAGCAGAGGGAGGACACTCAAAGAGCCTTCTGCAGGGCTGCCATCTCAGCGAGACCCATCACTGGCATCATCATCTCCACGACAACCCTCACCAGGACCATCCTCACCGGGACCACCTCTTCCAAATCTAGGTCGACCATCTTGGTGCAAATGCCATTACTGCAAACCAATGCCCACAGACATAGAAAATAAATGTTGCAGGAAGAACCAAGCGAATTGTATTAGCCGAAGTGTACATATGGAGATGTATATATTAGATGCTGGGATCCTGCGATTGGCTAGACAAACATGGAATGACATTCTTGCCCTGGGTGACAGTCAGGAACCAGGAGAAGACAAATAGATATACAGATAGATAGATATAAAATAGATATACAGCATACCGGCAATATACCATCTGGCAGCATATACGCTTAGGAGCTGGAAATAGAGTTGTTATACCGAGCTGCTGTGTCTGGAGGATCAGAGAGAAATACCCAGACGAATTTCGTGTGTATGTTGGCTACAAGAACTGACTGACTTTTACAGACTTTATTTAGAAAAGTAAAATAATTGTTTATATTTTTTGTGAAAGTTGTGAATAGTGCTGGGCGATATGACGATACATATCGTGGGGACGATAGAAAAGTGTCTATCGTGCCATTTCTCTTCTATCGTTTCTATCGTCTGCAACCTAATTTGATCAATTATTACAGCAAATAAGTCGTGTGTGGGGGGTATTAAACGTGCTTTGTCACGTGTTATAGGTAACTTCAACAAAACCATAGTTAAAGTAGTTTTTGTGACTTGTCGCTGTCGCCCTTTCTTTCTCTCGCCCTGCGCACCAGTGGACACGTCTTTGAGCGCGTCAGAAGAGAGCGAGAGACGGTACAGAGCGCTGTCCGGTCGAAGGAGGAGTGGCTCGGGCTGCAGTCAGCGCCGCAGCCATGAACAGAGACAGCCGGTGTGGCTTGCTTTTTCCTTCGCATCTCGTTGTCTCTCTCACCAGTGTTCTAACGCGCCCTGCCTGCCGTGCGCACGTCCCGCTATATCCACGTTCACTCTGCCTGTTTGTCCGCGCGCTCTCGGTACAGGTCTACAGCAGCCAGAGCCTCGTGGAGCGCTCCGCCTGTCTCCATGTACGCATTGCCCGCTGGTGACCCAATAACGCTCCGCTAAACACCAGCGAAACAGCGCTGATGAACGAGACAAACCGCTCCTAATCACTCTGCTCCGTAGTTTACTTTGTTGTGTGGCTGTTGTTGGCGAGGGGAAATTAAAGCACTAACTACAGCCCCTACTTAAAGGGCCAGTGCCAAAAAGCGCACATACAGTATAAGCTATTAAATTCAATAAAAACTATATATTTTTGTTTTGTTTATTCTAACTTTACTTGATGTGTAAATTTGCAAATTGCTTTGATTTTGCAGCATTTACACAATTGGAAAATATTGTTTTAATACATAAACATATTTTAATACAATTATAAACACAGAAAACATGACTTCTCTTTCCTCCTCTTCACTATATGTGTCTCATTTGTGACAGTTCAGTTAAATTCATTTCAAAATAAAGTTGGCGAAAAGTAAGCAATGAAATAGTGTCAAATTTTTCAGAGAATAACTGAAAACAAACGTAATTATGGTATATCGTGATATATATTGTTATCGTGATATAAAAAAATCTATATCGGGATATACATTTTTTTCCATATCGCCCAGCCCTAGTTGTGAAACAGCTTTTGTGTGCTAAAAATAAATAAATCTTTAATATAGCCATATTGTAGTGCCTGTGCTTCAAGGAATAGATGTCATTTCCTAGGAAACAGAAAAAACAAGGGTATTTTAGATTATTTGTTTTACAAATCTGTAAAATAATGTAATCGCCACACAACAGCAATACAGCACATACTTGTCCTCTCTGGACTTGTGTATGCAATAACTCTGATGTAGTAAGAGGTTCCACACCAGACACTGGCCCAAGTGCACGTGGGTCATCAGGAATGGCACTGCGTCTGATTGGGAGGCCACCAGTAGACTCAAGTCGTTTCCCTAGAATTTTTCTTTGCAGATCAGGTATATAGTTGTAGTCCTTAGCTTTTTTCACAGTGTGCACCCGATACTGTTGTGATTTTTTACTGTACAGCCTCTTTTGTCTGCAAGTAAAAAATAATTTCACATTAGTAGACTACTATGTACATTAATTGTCAAAAGAAAGTAGTAAATGACTTACGACACTTGGCCTTTGCTGTTCAAATGTGCTGGTCTGTTGTTGTGGTGGTTATAATCAAGTGCTGCAAAGAGTGTTCTCGCTTCATATACAAAAAATGAGAAGGCAAAACGTTTCCCAGCATACATGAGTATATGATTTTAAAAAGATTCTAGTTGTGAGGTGGTGCTGCAGAAGAAGAAAAACACAAATACAATAAACAAACGCTTTAAAAATATAGGTTTCAACGTCTCAATAACTCCACATTTCTCTTACCGGAAAGTGAGGAACTTTTCTAGGTCCTTCAGCCAGCGACGGTTGAGCACAATCTGTGACAGTGCCACGTGTGCTTTTGAGCCAGGTGGTTCAGGCTCTTTAGTGCTGTCCTCCACCTACCAAGGGCCCACTCGTGCTCTCCACTGACATGATGGAGTACCCCTCGCCATATGTCCTGTATGACGTACAGTAAACAAAAGGAACGAAAAATATAGTTAGTGAGAATAAAAAATAAAAGTTCAACTTTACTTACCATAAACTCATCTCTGCTGCTTGCATGCTGACAGGCATACCAAAAATGGTTAACAATATCCTTGATCCACATAAGAATTTGTTTTTGACCAGATAGAACTAGGCCTGTAAAAATAAAAAGTTTCAGTTAGCTTCATATGAATATTACAATGAAAAAACATAAATGGTCACTTACAGCATGAAGCTTCTTTGTTAGATTTTTTGCAGCATGCCAAACATCGAGAGAATGGGCAACGCCATGATCCTTGTACCTTCCCCGTTCTGGATCTGTTTTGAAAAGCATTCAGTAAACATGTACTAATAATCATTCCTACAACAAATGACAAACACAAAATAATATATACGCATTAGGGCTGCAATTTGCACATGAGCATCAGTCACAATTTCTTTGACTTTTAGTTCTTCCGTAAGCACATCAAATGTTTTGATGAATGCTGCTTTCTTCATAGAAACACTTTTCCCTCCTACTTGTCTCTTAATCAATCAAACACTGATAATGTCCATGCTGTCAAGCTCCATTGTCGTGTAAGTACAATAAGTTGCAGAATGACCTTTTATGACAAATATGGTACACAATAAGGTACTAAAGTGAAATACTCGTGACTCACCTGGAGAGTCCGTTCTCCCGTCAGCTGCAACAGACATTATTATAGTGAATGCAAATATGTAAAAGATTGTTATATATTATTACTTGCCCAGGGCAACAATGCCATCTTTTGACTGCAAGCGAGTGATAATGGATGACCTCTTATCTTCCCAAAAAGCCTTTATTGCAGGTATGCAGTAGAAGTGTTGAATTTTGTAGTGAGTTGTGGTTGCAACCATCTTAATGTTCATGAACTTGAAAAGGAGGGCAATTTTATCAAATTTGTTCCCAGACAATAATATGAAAACAAACATAAATAAACATAAAATCTCCTCCCTGCATTCCATGTTGAAGTGATGGTTGACTGTTCCATTGCCACAACTTGTGCCCATGTGGGCAGAACTAAAAAGAAAGAAATACATTAACTAAATGTACAAGCACCAAAAAAGAAAGTGTCTCACTTTAGTGTTCACTCACCCATTGCAGTATGACTGATGTTCCCCTACAATGTGACTGAAGCAAAAATGGAGGCTGCCCGTCACACTCAACACCAGAAATGGGGTCGCTGTAGTGGCATTTTTTGATTGGCAGTCGCAGAAAATTAGCCATTCGCAGCAGGTTCTTTGTATATGCTATGCAAGCCTCTTGGTTTACAATGTCACTTTCTGCAACCACACGTTCTGGCTTTGGAAATGTTGGTGTGTGCAGCTCCAACTTATCCTCCATGTCATCTGGTTCTCCAGGCTGTTCCAGGTCACAGATGTCCAACACCGCTTCCTCTATGCCGATGATAGGAAGTTTGTCAACTTCATTTTGAATTGCAGGACAAGCACTGTAAACAAAAATATATACCGTAATTTCTGGATTATAAGCCGCTACTTTTTTCATGAGCTTTGAACTATGCGGCTTATAAGGCAATGCAGCAAAAATTACTATTGACAAGTGCGGCCTATATATGTACTTTATAATTTTTCTTATTTAAATCTAGTGAGTGTGGCTTATATTCAGGTGCGCTCAATAGGACAGAAATTACAGTAAATAAAAAAAGTAGGGCCGGGAATTGATTAAAAAAAAATTACTAATTAATCGCAAATCTGAAAGAAATTAATCGCGATTAATTTTTAATTTTCAAATACCCTTGTTAAACACAACTAATCACTTTTTTTCTTCGTTTTGATGGTTTAAATGCTTAATTTAGACATTTTGAGAGTCCTACTCATCTATAATTAACTTTAATAGGTATATAACTTTATACTGAAGCCTTTTGGATTGATTGATTTACATTATATATATATATATTTTTATAATGACACCAAAATAATATATATTGAAAATAATACACAGGTCCTTTAATGAAGTCCTGCCCCTTTAAGAGTCTCTCACAGAACGAGCTCATTTATATGAATGAGAGCTTGTTCAGATACAAACAAACTGATACGCGTGACACAAAGCAGTGGCACAGAACAGAAGAGCGTGGCATGAGATGGGACGGGAGAGTGGCAGAGAAGAACGAGGCAGTGAGAAAGCAACAGGAAAGAGTGCGGGAGAACGGGACAGCCCGCTCGAGAACAAGACGCGGAGACGCGGCGGATCACAGCGATGGTGACTCAAAACGGCACGCACGACCACGCATGTCACGCAAGCACACGTACAGAAGGAAAGAAAAGGCAGAAGGCGCTTGTTCTTACCCCTGGGACACACTGCAAGCGATTTTCGCGCTACGCTAGCCCTACGCGCGTTAAAAATAGCCCAACGATGCACGCGTATTGTTTAGAAAACATGCAAAGTCAATGAGACCGGCCACACAGCCAGCGCTTGACGTGCGTAGCGAGCGTGACGTCGTGCGAGCGTTGCGCGCGCGAGAAACGGGACCGAAAGAATCCAACCTATTTTTTTGTCGCTTGACGCTGGCGTAGCTGCGTAGAAGCGTAGAATACAGAGAATACAGAGAAATCAGGCTTCTACTGTTGTATGTGTGCACTTGCCATCAGCACCACACGTCCTGGGACAGACCTGGGACAGGTCCTGGGACAGGTCCTGGGACAGGTTTGGACTGTGGGACGGAGCCCTGCTTCAATAGAACTGCCTGCTTGAGTTTTCATATTTACTATTGAAAACTTGGCGTTTGCCGTGATGAGCCGGTCCAGAGGGAAATATAAACCTGTTCATGTGGGTATTTTTACTATAGACGGGGCACATGAGCAGAAACACAGACAGACAAACTTGAACAGCTTTCCCATAGACAAACACAGGGTCAGTGGCTCGCGCTGACTCACTACAGGCGCGCACGGGGCATGCTCACATATTGGCGGTGTGGTCACCCATGCGTAGACGCTCGGCTGTCGTTTCATTTTTGTCGCTTGCTGTGTGTCTGGGCCCTTACGTGTCTGGCGCTCAGACGTGCGCAGCTGAGCAGGTGAAGCGAGTAAAATTAATCGATGCGTTAATTTATTTTGACGCGATTAAAAGAAAAAATTAATCGCACGGCGTTAACGCGTTAATTTTCCCGGCCCTAAAAAAAAGCTTTTAGAGAAGCACTTGCTATAACACATTTGAAAAATACCTCAAATATACAGGTGGAACATATTCTGAATCAAATGGATCTGAGGCCAAGTCTCCGTCAAACTCAATCCTGCAAATGTAAGCCGTGTCAGATTTGACAGTAATCAAGAAAATACAAAGATAATTTTAGTATTCATATTTATAACTTACACACTGTCTTCAAGATTGTTTGCCTGTTTTTCATCCACTGAATTACTTGAATGCTCTACAGATTTTATGCTACACAGAACACAATGTAAAAATATATGTATATAAATATAAATGAAAATGCAATGCAATAGAATCCAATTATGCAATTACCTTTCCTCCAAAACCTCTGACTCTATCCCTTCAGTAATTGGCTTTACTCCTGCTACATGGAAGTCATCCCTGGAGAAACAAAAAGAAAACAAAAAACAATTCTCTTGTGTTGTACTGCCATTTCAGACTTAGATGAAAATAAACAAACAAACAAACAAACAATTAGAAATACCCATCAGAATCCCCGGGGCTTATTGAAGTGGGGAGCTCTGCAGTCACAGCAGTGGTCGGAGTTGAGACCAACGGCCTCTTTGATGCGCTTGTCTTTTCATAACCGTGAAAAAAAAAAGTGTACTGTAATTGTTAATCTGGATATTGCAGTTATTTACAGCTGCCCTCAACATACATTTGTCTTATTACTGAAGAATGTATGTATTAATCATCTTGAATGATATTTTCATGCATTTTATTGTGAAACATGGCTATATACACAGTGCTAGAAAGTTACTATTGCTAGTTATACTTTTGTTGTGGTCCCAAATTCATTATAAACACTCAATAAACGTAATAACACCAATGTTACCCTGTAGGTATAAGACTGACTTATTATGTCTACTTTCTGACAATCCCCGTTTTCAAATGCTGATGTAGGTTTCGGCTTCATTTTGTTTGAATGGCCAACGATAATTGCACTTGGTATGGCTATCCTACTGCACTAAGCGCACTGCTGTGCCTGGGAGTACATATAATATAAACACCACAGACATTCATCTTATAATTCGGAGTATTCTGAGACAGTAACACGACGTGAAACACCCTGTAATCAGCTCTGTAGTTTATGTAGACCGCTTGGTGCGTAAGGAGAGTCTTGCTGCACAGTGCTAGGCTAACGTTATTTCTTGAGCTCTTTAGTAGATAACGTTGGCAGTCAAACATTGTAACAAGCGCTTTACTTCACTAATGTCCATTCAACAAAATGTCAAATGTGTCTCGGCAACATATTACTGTAGGTACTAAAACATAAACCATACCAAGGCAAACAGCTAACAAAGTTGTGCAAACAGCTAACAAAGTTGTGCTAATAGCTAACAAAGTTGTGCTAAATCTAGGGCTGCAACAAACGATTATTTTGATAATCGATTAATCTGTCGATTATTGGATCGATTAATCGGATAAAAATGACAAAATAATAAATATAAGGTATTTTGCATTTTATTAAATGTATTTATGCAAAAGACAACTTGTGTGCACTTAATGAACTCACTGGGCTTTTCTTGAAAAAAGAAAATACAAAAATAAAGTAGAATAACCAGATTTTGCTATCAAGCTACTTCTTTTAATGTGGTTATTATAGGTCTGGGTGATATGGCCAAAAAATAAAATCTCAATTTTTTGGACCTCTTTGGACGATTTCGATTTTAATCGATTTTATTCGACGTCATTGATGACTGCCGCTTTTTATTATGAGCTCATAATATTTTAAAGCATCTATAAAGAATGAGCCAATGAGATTAACTTGTTTTATGTCAGATTAAAACTAATAATAAGTGTTTGCTGCTGCATCTAATTCATAGGCCTGGCCTACTGGTATTAGCATTTGCATCTATTAGGCCCTGTTAAGATCATCATTAGGATTTTGTTGTTTCATATCTAAAAGTTTTAAGTTTGCGAGTGTTCGTCTCTCACTCCTGTCACTCAAACTCTGTCGCCATGGTTACTCACACACGGAGGGGAAAGGGGCGGGGCCTGCTGGCTGCTGCTTTTTGGGGGAGGAGAGACGCTGTGGACGGCTTTTAACTTGATCAGAGAAAACCTCACAAAAAGCAGACGCAGCAGCTCGTGTAACAGCAAAGACAAATCAAAAAGACGCTAGATTTACCGCGGGACTTTTCTAGAAAGTTACAGCGAGTCTAAAGCGCTGAAAGCGGCCGGATCACCCGCGGAGAAATGACAAACTTGTAACTTTATGAGATTAAGCTAAAGCCTACACCACCTCCGACAGGTTACTCTCGGCTGTTATTATGTGATTAAAAGGTCCGCTAAACAGGCACAAGGTTTCTGTTCGTCTGTTATTTGTGAGAGTCGCGAAGGAGCTCTACAAAGCCGCTGATGTCCACTCAAAGCCGCTGGATCTCAGCGGACTAAAGTTTTTAGCCAACTAATCGATGACCAAATTCGTTGACAACTATTTTAATAATCGATTTTAATCGATTAAATCGATTAGTTGTTGCAGCCCTAGCTAAATCGTACGTTTTTGCCCGTCTTTGAGTGCGATATACTTTGATATTTATAAAGGAGTTAGTGTCTTACCTTTTAATCAAAATAAACGCCAGGTGAGCGTCGTTTTTGATCCCCAGAGCAGTTTCTCAAAAGCATGTCCGAGTGTTACTCTGGTCTTGGCCCTGCTTCAGTCGGCCTCGCGTTTTGCCCTTTTACCAGCACTTGTTATAACCCTCCTTCTCTTTGTTTTGCGTGGAGTTCCAGATGGAGTTTGGGAAGCAGGTCTCTTGGCAGAAGTTGCAGGATCCATGCTGAAAATCACTCTAAACTCGAGCGCGGTTTGATCCGGATTTAAAGATGGCGGTGTTTACGGAAGCAGCTTTAGTGAACGAGGACGCGCATTGCGTCACTTCCGCCAACTGGGGCGGGAGAATGCAACCCATGCCAATCACATTTCCATGGCTGCATGCGCTTACAGAGGCAACTTAGGAGAAGTCACTAAACGTCTTTGCGCGCATCTAGGCAACTGCCAATGGGCTGTAATTTGAAATATTGCAAATTTGAACAGTTTAACTTACGCAAGGCACCTTTAAACAAACACTAAAACAAATATATCCTGATTTTTGACCTATAATTTTAAAATGGAAAATTTTGATTTTTTTTTTTTTTAATTTCAAATCAAAAATGAAATGACTGTGCAACGTACACGGACCGAGGAGGAGGAGAAGGAGGAATATATTTGTCCTTCACATTTTATACAGAAACCAACACAATGTGCTTCACAACAAAGAAAACGAATAAAACCAAGCGTTAAAACTAGTTAAAACGTTGTTTAGAGGGATTTTCAGTCTCTTGGAGTTACTGACACTTGTTTCTGTTTGTGTCTGTGAGTAAAGCCTCTTTCTGGAGGTCAGGGTGTGTTGAGAAACAAAAAATCCCTCTATAGAAAGTGTCTGATCTCGATGGAAGTGTTTGTACATGTTCTTCTGTGAGTCAAAGTACTCTAAACGTGCTTGGTGTGAGTAGAAGTACTTGTACCTGTCTATACATGTAGTAGAGCACAAAGAGCATGTAGAAGATCTGTCCTGTCATCACAAACACGTGGAGCCCCCCGGTGGACGAGTAGAGACGCACCGGCCTCAGCTCCCAGCGGAAATCAAACGCTCCTGAACAAACAAACAAACAAACAGATAAACAAACAAACAAACACAGAACATGAGTCAAACAGCTCTCTACAATCTCATTTATCCAAAAAACTGCATCAACCTCAGCTCCCAGTGGAACTCGAACGCTCCTGAAGCAAACAAACAAACAAACAGATAAACAAACAAACAAACACGTTTCAGCGCAGGGAACATAATTTCTGCTGCAGTTTTGAACCGAACGTCGTGTTTTCTGGACAGACTGGGATTAAAACAGCTGATAAAGGGTAAAGGGTAAATCTAATGATGGATTATTAACACGGTGAGGAGACATGAACGTTAAAGAGAACGTCTACTGAACTCTGGAGAGTCGTGTTTTTACTGTAAAAGTAAATAATACAGTTTATTGAATATGTAGTACTCTCTTTTTGTTTATTTCTTTATTTTGACAGATACAACCAAACACATGAAGAGTAATGCTGCGTTCAGACCGGAGCGTTTACATGTAGGTGAGGTTATGTTACTTTATTGGTTCCCGTCGGTAGATTTGTTTTGCAGCGTTGGAACAAGAAGACGTCTGACAAAAATACTTAGTTACATTATGAGATACAGACACAAACACATTACAGATCTCACATACAGTCCAAATGTATAGAAACATCACAACAACTTATTTCAGCTTTGCCAAAATAAAATACAAATTGACCTCCCTGCTGGTTTTTGAAAGAGGAGAGAACCTTTTTTCTTGTAAGGACCGGTACAGTCACAAGTGTCTTTTCCAGGGACCGGTCGAGGTTGGGTAGCACTGACAACAACAATGTAGGGCTGGGCGATTAATCGAATTAATTCGATTAATCGCCCAGCCCTACAACAATGTAAAATGCAAACAACCAATTATTATATTTTTAGCTTGCTTATTGCTTGCATTTGCTGTTTATTGGATTAAGTGGCACCGTATTGTCATATAAAGCACAAGGAAGTAATGATAGACTATAAAGTAAAAATAAAATAAATATTGAAGAATCCTCTGGGGCCCGGTAGCAGATGGCCCGCGGACTGGTTTTGGGCCCCGGACCGGTGGTTGGGGACCCCTGCTGTAGACTGCTTTTAACTTGATCAGAGAAAACCTGACAAAAAGCACACGCAGCAGCTCGTGGAACAGAAAAGACAAATCAAAAAGACGATAGATTTAGCGCGGGACTTTTCTAGAAAGTTACCGCGAGTCTAAAGGGCTGAAAGCGGCCGACTCACCCAGACAGGGCCGACTTAAGGTTTTGGGAGGCCCTAGGCTACAGCTTCTTGAGGCCCTTTTCTGAAGTGTAAAAGCAACTAAATCCCAAACATTCTGTACAATTAGGAAAATTATAGCCTGTATAATATGTACATATGTATATGTATTTTGTCTACTTTTATGATAAAATAATTAATGATCAGACATAACTAGATTATAGATTTATTTCAATAAAAACGCACAGTGATATTTAACCAAGAGCAAATATTTCTCCAAAAGCCATTTGCGTAAGTCAGGGTAGAACATAAATTCATTGCAGGCCCAAAATTTCAAAGCGTAAAAAAGTGCCAAGATAAACACCATCAACAGTTAAGAACAATAAAAGCATAGCAAATTAGGCCTGTGTGTCACAAATTTTTAAACATCAATCAGGTGCAAAAAAAAATAATTTACACATCAAACCAGAAAGCACAAAGGCAAATTGGCCTAAGCTAAGTCATTCCAAAATCATATCAACATTTAGGAGACTTAATTTAAGAAACTTGTATGTAATATGCAAAATTAACTAGATCACTTAAAGGTGGCATGGACGATTTTGCTGGATTTCAAACTCCCAGGACTGTTAGTCCCTTTTTAAAAATTGCGCATGCGCAGGATCAGCCCCCTCCTTCACTGCATCTCCGCCCACAAAGTCTCGTGTGCGCGCACGCAGAGGCAGAACCGGGGTCAGCACTCAGCAGCACATGAGTTTGTTTACAACAAAACCGGACGGGAATCACTTCGCAGGATTACCTTTGAAAGGAAATATATATATATATTCACGTCGTCCACCAGTAAGTGGTTATCAATTTTGATATGTAAAAATGCTATGTATGTTTTTAAAACTTGAAAGTAGAAAGGCTGTAGAATCAATATATTGAATGCTGTATGTTAGCACGCTAGCGTTTAGCCAGCCATTACCAACAATTTCGCTCATAAATTTATATTATTTTCTACATGTATGATTAGAGAATTGAAGAGGAAAGCCCGGATGACCCACGGATGGGCCGTCCCCTACTACCAACTGCAAGAAGAGAACCAAGACGAGGGCACCGGTGTACAGGGAGCCAAAGCATCAAAGGAAAAGCTAACGAGGCACAAGCAC
Organism: Mugilogobius chulae; assembly: GCA_038363315.1. Classification (NCBI taxonomy): domain Eukaryota; kingdom Metazoa; phylum Chordata; class Actinopteri; order Gobiiformes; family Gobiidae; genus Mugilogobius; species Mugilogobius chulae. The sequence goes on from JBBPFD010000060.1 coordinate 125,433, forward strand.
AGAGGAGTTCAGGATCCTGGCTGGTCTGTTACCTGAGAATATGGCAAGGGTCAAACTTCTTCATCATGCAGAAAGGATGAAGAGTGAAAAGGTGTGTGGCCAAGTTATGTTTTTGACAATACATGGACAGAATAACACCACATTTTATATACAAGACTATGAAATCATATTGTTTGTACTGAACTTTTTACTATTCCATGGTGTAGGGCCTTTTCACACTCAAATCACTTATTATTACAATGTCCCCCTCATGTAACTTTGACAAGCATCCATAATAACTGACATTTTTCCACATTATAAGAATTGCTTAGAACACACCATGTAACTTATGAATTGTTTTTGATTTATTATTAATCCAAAAGTTTAAAATGCTCAACTGTGATCTTTTTTTACAGGAAAGAATTTAAAAAATGGCCCTGGAAAGTGTCAGAAGCTGCTCCACAGAGTGAACTAGGCCTCATCTTTGACATCCTCTCACACACACTGATGATCCACCACCGTCACGATGATCCACCACCGCCAGGATCGCCAAATCCAGAGCAACCTCACTGCTGGTGTGTCTGCAGGAACTGTAAGCTTATGCCCACCCTACTTGAACAACATACCATCACATACATTGTGTAAGTTGGAGCTCTAAGACTGGCAAGACGTGTCTGAAGAGCAGAGATGGATGCCCAGGAACTTGAAGAAAGCCACAGACAGTTTGTGGTGTGGCGATATTTGCACATAAGTTTGTATTTTTGTTGCTAATTTTTTTTACATATTTAATAAATGATTTACCAAAATATTTTGTTACATTTCTTCAATTTATCTAAAGTTATGTGAGTGAACAGATTAAAAAAATAACTGTCATAACTCAATTTATCAAAAAAGTGAATAGTTTTTATTTCACATATTTATAATGTACACATTAGTTGCAAGTGTGTGTGTGTGTGTATAAATATATATACAAACTTGAAAAAGGATCAGGGCTGAGATGGTTGTCCTGAGGGAGACAGAAAAAAAGCAATGTCAGTCAAATTACATAACTTGAAAACAGTAATAACGTACACAACAAAAAAACTCACGCTTTCTGTTGGTGCAGTTCCTGTGTTGTTAGCGCTGGAACACGAGACAAAAGCCCCAGCCTACGTAGATTGTATAGTCTCACAGGTCTTTTCTCTGATATCTCTTGCAGCCAGCAGTCTTTTACGCACATTGGCACTTCGGACGTCTTGGGATGTACCAGTACTCTGTATTTTTATGGTGTCGCCACATTTTAGAGCACTTGCTGTACAATCCGCCATATATAAGAAAGAGCAAAAGATATATTATACATTTTTAATTTTGGCCATTATTCAGAAATTATTTTTCAGTTGTAATAAATATAATACTTTTCTAAGTAGCAAATTATGATTGTACGCTTACTGATGTGTGCCATCTGCATGTGTCCTCCTCCCATGAGCTTCAGTGAAGATGGTTGTTCTCGTCCAGACCAGCCAGCAAGATTCATGCTTTATAAACCGGTCTGGAGAAGCTGAAGCGCTTGGAGGCATACATCAGAATGTGATTGTGGAAGGACTGTAGCTCTGTAGTCGATCTACTGAAAGAAATGGTAGAGAATACAGCAATTTGTGAAGAATTGAGAAATGAAAATGTCACACTTGAAAGACAGATACTTCAGCACATTTTTCAGCCAGTGTGTATCCAGAACGATTTTCTGGAGCCTTTTCTAATGTAGTTCTTCGTTTGGCTTTCCTCTAACCCTCTAATGGTGCATGACTGCATGATCCAAAACAACACACATGAACACCAGTGACATGGTGTAGCACTCCAGTCCACAGGTCCTACAAGACAACATGAACAGATAGAAATTACATCTAGTGTATCTCAAAGCATTTCACATGCAAAAGCCTCCAAGCACAATGATAAATTACAAACCATAAAAGCTTCATAACTTTCAGTTTCTTTACAGGAGTACGAAAAATGATTGCTAATGTCTCTGTTCCAACTTAGAAGAAGACCGCAATCCTTCTCTTCTCCAGCCTGCAAATTGTATATGGACATATTAGTTGGTGTCTGTGTGTCTGTTAGTGTGATTTTCAAAAATACTTACTGCTGCGATCTTTGGGTTTTTAGCCCCATGCCAAATATTCAGATTGTGTTTAGCACCACTGTTTTTATATTGACTAGTTTATTTGTTTATTTATTAGATCCCCATTAGCATCGGCAGCGCACTGCGTCAGCTACTCTTCCTGGGGTCAATTTAAATTGCAAATATTACAATTAACAAATGTGAAAAAAACTTAACACAATAATTAAAACAGTTTACATTTCCTATAAAAACACATTACAACAGTAACATGGCAGTTCACATGAGATCCTTGTTTAGTTGACAATAATGAGATTTGAGTGTCTTTTTGAAACTATAAGCACTACTTAGTTCTCGTATGTTCTGAGGTAAATGATTCCATTCTTACATGGCTCCAAACATCACAGTACGTTGACTCTGTTTAGTTTTACACTTTGGTAAAGTGAAGCAACGTCCTTCTGAATGGCGTGTAGAATAATGATGCATATTATTACTGAAAGGCAATTTTAGGTAGAACATTATTGGTGTCTGAGTTGTAATAATATTTCTTAAAAAGTTTGTTTTGGCATACAACCATCGATCTTTTACAAATAGCCACGAGAGCTGTGAATGCATTTTTGCAACACTTGTTCTAAAGGAACATTTTAGAGCCACACGAGCTGCTTTGTTTTGCACCAGCTGTAGTTTATTTATATTTTTCAGTGAAGTATTTGACCATACAACTGCACAATAATCCAAATGAGACAAAACTAGACTTTGAATAACACATGGTGTCATTTGATTAGTCAAGTATTTTGAACATCGCTTTATAACTGCTAGACTGCGTCCCATTTTACATACAACACTGTTTACTTGATGGTCCCAAGACAATGTACAGTCTATCCAGACTCCTAGGAGCTTTACCTCCTCCATTTGCTTCACTGCTGTTTTACTTATGGAGAGGTTTAGTTGAGGTTTAAGTCTTAGGGAATTGTTGGTACCAATCACTATACTTGTTGTTTTCTCAACATTCAAAATTAGTTTGTTATTTTCAGCCCAGCTCACAATTTTTTGAAGTTCCACTTCTAGATTTGCTCTTACTTCACTAATCAATTTGCCTGACAAGTAAATTGTTGCATCGTCAGCAAACATTGAAATTTGTGCTTTGTCTAACACTGATGGTAAATCGTTTGTAAATATTGTGTACAAAAGTGGCCTGCGAAAACAAAAATGGCATTAGAATTTCCACAATAAACTAAACAGACAATATACAAGCACTTAAAAAATAAAAATACTAAACATTGCAGATATTGAAATGTCCTAAACATTTCCCATTCTTTTGGAAATGTCAGACTTTGAAAGCATAAACTGTACTGAGACTCAGCTGAATAGTTACTGCATTTCTCAAGTAAAACTGTTTATCTTTTTTGCCATTTTCCTGGACATGTTTGAAATGTGAACAGAATCAGATTTTTAAAACATATATCACGAATTGAGTCATAATTGCAATATTTCCCTAAAAAATTGCAATTGGCTATTTTTCCTCAAATCGTCCAGCCCTAATCATTTACAGTAGGCCTAAATACTTTTACTTACATAGAATTCTGGAGACTATTGAAGTCATCCTCATCAAAGAACCCTACATTAGCTGAGGTAGAGGCTCTAATAAAAATAACAAACATCAGCAAAAATGTATTCACCTTGGTCTTTCTTGTATTCTCTCTTTACCACCACTGCTGCTGCTACTAGCCATTCTCTCAACCCCTATTACAGATAAATCTGCATCCCTGTATCAAAAAAGTAAAAGAAAATACAAATGACCATAAAGGCACAATACGTGGTTCTATTTTTTAGCTATAACGCAGAAAAGTTCATTTGTTTGAATTCACAAATATAATTCAAGCTATTTACCGATCAGACAATGTTTCCTCTCATTGTTGAGAACCCAGGAGGCTGTGGCTGCCTAGTCCAGTGTGAGTGTGACAGAGGAGTAGACGTGACAGTGCTGTAGTAACTGTAAAAGAGTGAAAGAAATATAATTTCCCCAAGCAAATATTCCGTAATGACCAGAGGAAAAATCTAACGCTAGCTAGTGTATTTTTATGTTATTACGTTGATTAGAAATCAAAACAGAAGCTACAAACAGCGTTTTGAGCTCTCAATGCAATGCAAAAGTGTACATTTCGACAACACTAATCTACAGGTAGATTTTATACAAAATACATAAACTAAAAGTAAATGAAAATCGTACCTGTCCGGAGAAACGCTACGGAGGCGTCGTCATTATGGCAGCCCGACTTGAGATTTCAACTCGCCATCGCGTGCATGATTCCACCAGAATCACTCGAGTTTTGCTTCTGAGCGACGTCAACACTTTTACTCCTCCATCCTCGTCCCTCCACCATTGCTGTTTTCCGCGGACAGATGCGTACAGTGAATATACGAGCTAATAAACGTGTGCTCGCTTCGCTCGGCTAGCTGCATATCATCACACCACTCAACCAAATGCGCATGCGCGGCTAGGGAGCGAGCAAACGTGCTGGGTGTGAGCATGTACGACATCACGCAGGTAATGATTGGCAAGTGTGAGAAACCAATAATACTCGGAGACCATCTCAACTGCTCACTCGATTGGACTTTTGAAAATCGTCCATACCACCTTTAAGTTTTTGATCAAAAAAGGACTCTACAAACAAAACAAAGCGATCAAACCACAGGAAACGTAATGAATTGAGGATAAACATCAAACTTCTTTGACATATTTAGGCTAAAGTGCACGTCGTCTGCTTTTCAGACAAGCAAAATCTTTAATAATATCAGTAAAGTCAATCTGGTGAACTAAGTCATATTCTAATGACATCGTGGTTAAGCAATTCAGTCTTTGCTCGCCCAATTGTGCTTCTTAGTCTATTTTTTATTATCCCAAGTTTAGAGAAAGATCGCTCACCTGAAGCATTTGAGACAGGAAGGGTCAAATAAATCCTGAGAGCAATGTCCACATTTGGAAAAACATGAAATAGTTCATTTCTCTCAGCAGCGCCAGTAAATCCTTTGGAAACATTGATGATGGGTTTTTAGATTTAACAAAATGTAAAAAATGAATAAGTTCGTCCGGGAACTTTTCATCAAGATCACAACTGTACTTTTTTTTGTAAAATACAGGCAGATTTCTGTATTTCATTGATTTGGCCTTTTCCAAGTTGAGTGAGAAATCCAAAGTACTGGCACGTCCTCTTGTAGTTTCCTGTCGCTGTTGCAAAGCGTTTGTTAATTGTCGGTCATCTGTAAAAATACTTCAACTCGAAATTTGTCCCGTGCGCTAAAAACATGTTCTGGTGTTCCACTGTCATCTGGTAAGCGCTTACGCTTCACAACGTGCATAGATTCAGAGCTGTATTGTTTGGAGACAGTATCTGAAAGTCTCTTTGCACTGTCCTCAAAATCGTTAAATTGTTCACGAACATTTACTAGAAGATCTTCGAGAGAGCACAACAAATCTACAGCTGAAACTAGATCTAATTCAACTTCTGTAGGCATTTGCTTACTGCGTCAAATCTTTGCAAGACAGTGTTCCAAAAGACGCACAGAAACGCGCTCTCCAGGCGCGTCATTTTCTTTACAAGTGCACGCGCCTCCTCTCTGGTGGAAGCGCTCTGTGTCTCATCGTCTGATATTTTATTTAGGCCATCCTGAATATTTGGTAATTCAAATACAAAGCTTGGTTGCCTGAGCATGCGATGACCACCTGGTAACAGAGAGGCCTTTCAGTGTTTCAGTGCGCTTGTTCTTATTTTGTTCTAATCCATCAGTCACAATTTTCCGGCGACGTGGAGAACTGGAGCAAAAATTAAAAAGAGATTGTACCAAAGCAAAATAGTTGTTTGCCTCTGAGCAGCAATCCACACTGCACACTCCAACAAGATTCAGGGAGTGTGCAGCGCACGGTATCCACTCAGCAAGAGGGTTGATGTCTTGAATGCGCGTCCTCAGGCCCTTATACACTCCGCTCATATTGCTCGCGTTGTCATAACATTGTCCCCTACAGTTGTTTATATCCAAATGCATTTCCTGGAGGACATCTGTGACCGACTTGGACAATGACTCTCCCGTGTGACTATAAATAGGCAAAAACTTGAGAAATCGTTCAAAAATCTGCCCCTCCTTTGAGACATAGCGAACAACAAATGTCAACTGATCAACATGAGCCAAGTCCGGTGTTGAATCCACTATGATTGAAAAGTATTTTGCCTCTTGTATCTGCATTATTACGCGCTGACCCATTAGAGCAATAAATTCCTTGCAAATCCGGTGCGACAAATACGATGACCTTTATTTCCGTATTTTTTCATATGCTCTGAGAGAAAAGGGTCAAACTTGCTGAGAAGTTCTAAAATCCCAAGATAATTCCCGTTATGAGCTGAGCCAAGTTGCTCATTCTCTCCTTGAAATGGCAAGCCTCGTTCAGACAAAAACTTAATCACAGACACAACGCGTTGCAAAACCTCGGGCCAATATTTGCTTCTTCTCTGCACTGTTCTTGTAATTGATTGTCTATGCCATACGCCTGCGTTCTGGCTAACCAAGCCAGGGTTGCATTGCGATGCGCTTGATTTGTCTCATGCTCCATAAAACGTTGTCCAGCATTTTTCCAATCAGAAAATCCGCAGTCATTTAAGCAGAAGAACCTCCCGCAAACAATTTGCAGAAAAAGCAGTACACATTTCCAGATGACGGCGAAAAGCACAACCATTCCCGTGCAACTTTTTCCCCATTTCGAAGCGCACGGGTGAAGTGGGTTTTACTAAAAAGCCTTCGTTGATTTTTGTAAATCCGTTTTGACACAGACAGAGATGCATGTTGATTTTGGCATAGTAAAGCTGCCTTTACGCCTTTGCTCACCCAAAAAGAGCGAAATTCGTCGGTGATTTCTCCCCAAAGGCTATGTCTGTAGGGATAATTTCTCCATCCACAGTCCCAGCGCTCTCCCGGTTCAAATTATTATTTTCAGCATCATCATTGTCTGTGTCAGTGTCAATGTCTGTGGGTGCATTAGCGTCCTCCCCTTCGCTGTCTCCACAGCGGCCTCAACATCATTGCCACTGTAGTCGGTATTGTTCACGATCAGCTGCTCTTCTGTTACACCTGTCAATCCAAAACATTAGGATTTGTAAGATTTTCAAATTCATTTCTCCACGGAATCTAATTTAGTCAATTATGGTATAACTAGCCTGACACGTTACCTTCACTACTGCTAGCAACTTTGGGGAACACGTCGATTCCACTGAAGCACGGCTGCCGTCGTTGTTATTTCATCTTTGTTCGTTTTTTTGAAAAAAGTAGTTCATTTTGAGTTTTGAATAATCACCTTTTGAGAGTTAGCTATTTTTAATTGCCTTTTTTTTCTTTTCTGGGCCCCACTTTCATGCTTGCGAGGCGCTGGGTCATCTTGATCTGAAGTAGATCAACTTGAATTGCCGCTCACTGAGGCCCCCTGCTGGCCGAGGCCCTAGGCTGCAGCCTATGTAGCCTAATGCCGTAAGCCGGCCTTGCCCCGCGGAGAAATAACAAACTCGTAACTTAGCTATACTTAAGCTATACACCACCTCCGACAGGTTACTCGTGATTTTCCTTTTGAAATCGGAAACGGAAATCAATTTTTATAATGTAAATGAAAAACAAAAAAAGGGAAAACCATTACTTCGGCTGCTGCCCAGAAGTTGTTGACAGACAGACTTATTTATTTTTTTTACACTTTTAACTTTCAAGTTTTTTTGCGATCGTGAATGTAAGAATTGTATGTTTAGGTAGTTTCAAATGTGTTATTTACAATAATTGTCATTAATAAATAATTGCCACGAAGACCCACGGAGCAACGTGACGCATTTCCTGGTCCTGGGAGACTGTTTACAATCCGCACATCGTGGCTCATCTTGACCGCTTGGTCTTCTTGTTTTTTGTCTGACACTGGGGACTATTCATTTGATTTCTAACTTTGTTGTACAAGTATGACGCTGTAGAAACTACTGCTGCTTATCACTTTGTCGTAACGTGGATACACGTGGGATCATGGTTGTGTCTCGTACTGCGCCTCTCCAGCCAGGTAAGCTAAACGTACTCGTTTGCTGTGCCTTCTCTTGGTTTGATGTGTAATGTTTTGAACATGCAGCAATACATGGTTGTTGTGTGGGTTTTAGAGCAAACGCGCTGTAGCCAGTTTAATCCACATACTGTATGTGTGCGAGGTCGTGCAGGTGAGATTAGAGGGCTTCTCCGGACTGATTTGATCATGACGTGCATCAGTGTTGTGTCTGATATTTCAGACCAAGTTTGGTAGCAGTGTTGGTGTCATATAGGTGCGCACTTTCACCCAGACTCACTGGCACAAGAGTTGGCGAGGGTAGAACCAGCTGTGCTCACAGACGCTTTGGCACAAGAGTCGTTGGTGCGCATAGGCCACTGTAGACCCGTTACAGTGTCCAAACGCAAGACAAGCTTGAACGGTTTCCACGCGTGCCTTACCCGGGCTCACACTGTATCCAGTCCAGCTCCGGTGCAGCCACCGGAGTCTTTATTAACTTGAAAAGTCCGAGAGTGGCTCACACGGCTACAGTCCCAGTCCGGTGTCTCCGGTACGGCCAATCCGGCGCTCCGAATCCGTTTCGTTTGTTTCAAATTTTGGCCGGACGCCGGAGCGCATCAGAGCCCTTTTTGATGAAGTTGTGAAAACAAGACACGATAAACAGGAAACCAAGCGAGCGCGGGTGAAGTGAATCTGGTAGTTTTCAAAATAAAATCATTACATTACCACTAATAATACAACTACGTCAAACTCGACATTTACACGATTATGTAAACACATAGAATGTAAATAAAGTCCCGTACTTACCCATTGTGCAGCGAAAAATCAAACAGAAATCAACTGACGTGAAACAGCCCAAAACTCGGCGCATGTGTTCTTTGTTACATATACATGTGCTCCGCGATAGAGAGAGAGAGAGAGAAGAGAGAAAAAAAGTGCTCAGCCATCGCGTATTCTCCACGTTGAGCGTGAACCTCCGTGAGTTTGGGGTCTCGTGAGGTCGCAGCAGAGCCTGTGGCTGCAGGAGGACTGCAACCTCCGTAGTATATGTGAGTCACCCACCGTAGCAAGACCGGTCCGGTGGCTGCACCGGAGTGGACTGGAGGCAGTGTGAGCCCGGGGTTCTATGTCGTATGTGCTACGCCCTCTACGGCTTCGCTATTGGCTAGTCCACTCCTAGGCCCTGCCTAGTCCTGAGAAAAAAATATCCACCTGCTCCAATCATGTGAGGATCCCGTGAACCCCCGGGACCCTATAAAAGCCTGCTCCGCCCTTAGACGCCCTCTTTACCACTCAGCACCTGAGAGAACTTTCGTTCCACTGAAGACAGAAAATCAAGATGGACTCACGTCGTTGAACGATCTCCGCCCGAAAATCTCTTCGCCTTCCGGCGTCGGCGGGAGTGCGACGGCTGCGGAATCGGCTTCTTCCTGAAGACAGCCATCAGCGCTGCTTCTGCCTGGGTTGGCGCCATTTTTCTGAGGGCGCTCAATGCCAAGCGTGCGTTTCTCTCCCCAGGGAGGAGAGAACGCAGGCCCGTATCGGAGGCTTTTTTTGAAACCACAGTCTCTCCTGTGAGCCCGTGGGTTTTTACCGCCCTTGCGCGGGGCTCATTGACGATCACCTAAATACCTGCTGAACTTATTACAAAACGTGATAGTCTTTTGTTTAGGCAAAGTTTAATCTTAAACAAACTTTCCGATTTGTTTCATGAGTTCTTGCCTACTGTCTCCCGAGAGGTTCATGTCCGCGCATAGATTTAACAGATGGCTCACACTAATAACTTTCCTATTATCCTCAACCCAGCACCCAGGAACTATAAGGCATAGCATGCCGAGCTCACTAGCGAGTATCATGTAGTTGAGAACTAGCTCTCACCAATGCGCGATAACTGGCAAACTGATTCAGCAACTCGGAGCCCAAATGAACACTATACTCATCTTGGTCCTGTCTGGATGTCAAGTTGCCATATATACTTTGTATGAGTATACCGCTGGGCGTGTGCGTAAGTGCTATAATCTCATAGCGATTATTGTGTTGGAAGAGTCCTTATCCGCAGAAATTTGTAGGGAAGCTTGGTTTTCCCGCCGCCCATGATATATCTATGCGAGCTAATGCCCGCCCATGAATGGGAACTGTGTTTCCATGGCAGAGGAGGGATTAGCACCTGAATTGGACTTTGCGTGTTTTTAGATTAGGCAAAGTTACTGACGCTCCAACCTGGCAGCTAGCGCCGCAGGTCCCAATGGCGCTACTCGAGTGGGCTTAGATTTCATTCTGCGAGATTGCTGGATGTTAAACTTTCCTGCTGAAAACCGCTAGGGCGATCATTGTGTATAAGAAGGGAACCAATGGCTGCTGATACAAAGGCTGCGCTGCTTTGAAGACGGCCACTTTTTGTCTCCGCCGACGTGTTACGCTTTTGTATGAGTTTCTAGTCTGCGCTCGAGACCCACGTGTAGCACCCTGATGCGGGAACCTTTATTGTAGTGTCACATTAGTTGGGTGTGCGACATCCCGACGTCTGGCAAAACCTTAGACGCGATGTTTATCTAAATTACGTTGCCATGGGCAATCCTCCTCGCGACGACCTGGACGAACATTTCAAGATGTACAGGAGTATGAAGCGGATCAGATTATAGCATTCCGATGCCCGGCTCTCGACATACACTGTCGCGGGTTTGCTGCTTCTGTTCGTGATGCTCGTTCTCATGGACGATAATCCTTAAGTATATTGTGTCACTGCGGGCCATGGACACCTTTATCAGCCTGATCACTGTTGTAGATGACAGAGTCACAAACTGGTACCTCCACACCTTGGTAGGAGCTCAGAGGCTTATAGACGCACTAAGTGCGAACCACAGAGCCAAAAGAGACACCTGTTATCCGATGTCAGTCAGACGTTGTGTTAATTGTGTTGAAAGTCCACAATTATATAGTGTTTTGTATTGAGGTGCTCTCTAAACACAAAATTTTACACATTGTGTTTGTGTGAATTTATGAAAGAATTGTCTTTTTAGAAATCTATATTTTTGATAGCTAAAGGCGTCCTATGTTATGCGAAGCGTCCGTTTCAGTCTAACAAATGTCACTAACTATATATGATCCAAACTGTTCTTTGTGTAGCACTGACAAGATAAATGTAGTGGCACCAGACAACCATTGTGTGGTGCCACGGACAACAAGATAATTTACATTGATAGTAATGACCACTCGATTCTAAATGATTTTGCTTAAGTGGCGAGTTGTTGCTTATTTAACTAAAAGTGTACTATCCGAATGCCTTCTCAAATGTTGTCGGTTGGAGGCTCACTCTGAAAGCTATGGGACCCTAATGGACGAGCTTCCTTTTGTGTTTCCAGTAGCATCGGCCCTCCAGAAATATACTGGGTATACTATTACTGATTATTTTTCCTTACAGAAGATAAGATCTCATATGTAAGTAGACATCTATTGTAACAGATCAATTAACAAACACAAATATGACAATCCATTCTAGACCTTGTCGATAGGTGCAACGTGATTTCCATTGTCATAAGCCGAAGAAATAAAATAGACATGGATTTAAACACGTCCGCTGTACTTACATCGTTAATTTCACGCTTGAGTAGTGAATGCATAACTTTTTAGTATGGCCGTTCAATCTGACTCTAGATAACCAATTGGTCTCTAATGTGTCTGATGTATCGCACTGGTTTCACTCTCAGTGCTAATATGTGTAACCAATCAAGAATGTCTTAGCTGGAGCTCCGGCATAATTGCGTGAGACTTATTAATTCCCTATACGCCCTGCATCATATAAAAAATCAATCAATAAGAGTCAATACATGGGATAATTGTGACAAAATACTATTGTTTTATTATCCATGGACGTTTTTTTATTGTATATTAGCGCAACTTATGCCATACTCATATTATCACAAGTAATCATTACATGTAGCCCATAAGTTATCTAACAATTCTACTTTCCGCGACTACTATGGCGATAAGAAGTGTTCTAGCATGAGTAAGTAACACGTACTCTGCTCTACAAATTATATTATATTGCAAGACATTCATCTTTGTGTTATCAATCGTTTAGCTTGTATCAACCAGACAAACTATCAATGGCGCGTACTTAGGTTTAACTAAATGACACTATTATGTATTTGGTGTGTCAACTGCAGTGACTAGTTTGTCACATAATAAAAAGAACTATGCGTTACTACGACCTACGTCAACTCTGCATCCCATACAGCTACGATTTTTTTCCAGTTTACATCCATATCTAGATATACCATGGTCCCTTTTCTTTTCTTAATTAATAGTTAGTTGTGCGTGGGTGCTTTAAACCTTGATTCCAAAATCTATAATGGCCGTGCCCGATCGCAAACCTCCATATGTGACATCTCCTTTCAACACTTACTTGACAGACTAACACTCACAGTACACGATATCCCCAAGACCCTTATATCACCACGAACTAGCGTCACAACAGTTAGTGGGTCTATTTAACACACTGCCTAGAGCGAGTGCGAATGCAACAACAGACACATATCTTCTCTCCTAATCACCTCCGATTCGCTCCGTTGAGTTTGTGTTCATCGTAAGAGAGAACATGTGATTTGGAAAATTCTCTACGCGCCCCTCTAGTGCCCCATACGCGCACTACCACATATCAAGAGTAGCGGAAACTGTTGAACATGTGGACTGTCTAGAATACGAGTTCTGGCCTTGCTAACACTCATGCCTTCCCCATCTAGCAAAAAATGAAAACTCAGGTGTTGGACATGTGGCAGCATCAGCGTAATGGGATCAGGTACAATGCGTCTGCAGTAGCTGAATTACACGACCAGTCACGTCTCCAATGAGCCATAACATTGTTCACACCATGCAGCGTGCGCATTATACACGACTCATAATTGTTGAATACAAAATAACTCTCTGCGTGTAGCAACACCACTGGAACCTTAGACCGTAAGTCATCCTGTGATATAGCCAGTTCTATTTGACACACAGCAAGATGGAAAGTATTATGAGACTTTTAAAAGTAAACGTGCAATGACATATAACTGGATAATGCGACGCCTACTGTAAGAACACTAATATTCCTCGATAGTGACTGACACAATCTCGTACAACCAGTTACAACATTAATATCACCGTGATAAATATCATTTAGTAGCGTACGCTATCTACCACAACTGGGAGTCCTTTGGCTACAGTTAGAATGATTGTGCCATCAATGATATCTATCTCGCTCTGAGACATATTACAGTTGTGTATTTGGTTACATGCGTTCTTTCTCTGGATCATTTATTAGTGACAACTAGTAAGCTAACAATGGACTTTCCTAGTTGTCATCTACTTATTTTGTCATTTCATTTGTTTTTATTACAGGTTCAACCTCACTCGGAGCGTGCGCACTAGTGAGTACACGGCTACGGCGTGACTCGAGTGAACATACAACCAAAGAGAACGAGTCCCGTGCTGGCAGTATGCGAAAGAGCTTCACAGCCGCACCTTCTTACTGATAATGACCGCCATATAGATATTAAGAGCATCAGTGACAAAAGTCATGATAGCATCTATGTATACGTTAATGCTAGGGCGTCAAAAGTAGGTATGACACACAAGCAACCTGTTTTTGTTCAGTAAAAGTACTATACCATTTTACCACTTAACCACCATATATAGTAATACCCCGTAACAACAATCGCACTCTACAACAGATATCTGCAAAGTGTACTTTGTGCTATTCTTAAGACTGGTGCGAGAATACATCACTGGAATTTGTGAAGTTCCTTATAAGAATGCAAACTCTTAATGCCGAATCAAGACATAACGATGTGCGGAGCCGTACCTCCTTCAGCCAACAAGTCTACTCCATCGTGTTTCCTTACGTCGGCCGATTAATCTATTCGTACTGTCAGTACGACAAGCCAGAAACAACAAATATAGCGAGTGTTTTTAAATCAGATCCGGCCGCGGACGCAAGACCCACGTGCCGCAAGGTTCAAATCGTCTGATCTGCGTTTAACATGTGTTGCCTGAGGCTGTGGAGTCTCTCAACTCGCTCTACTCAGAGAAAAAAACTACGGCCAGTCACCGCTTGAATACTCGAGTCTCGCATGGTCTGCTCGAAGATTTAGGAGCGCCAAATAATTCTCTTCCGCCATGCTACGTGTTTCTACCCCACTGCAGTCATTCTATATTTCTTTCGTACTCTTTCTTTGATCACCGACTAGATTAGCTAGCAAATAAGCCTTAACCCCGACGCAGCGTTATGACACCCAGCCTGGTGACCCATTGGTCTCGCTTGACGAGTAATGCAGGTCTCACGGTGCGGGAACTTCGACACAAGTGACTACCAGTATTAAAAGCACCCGGCCACGACTCTAGGCAACCTAGCGAGGCCATGCGTGTCCTGTCGCGTCTTAGATATATAGGACAGCGAACGTCCCAACGACCTATCTATGTCCGATGAGTCGCCAGGTATCACTCGCGGAACCGTGTAGTGGTAGATGGCATTAGACAATAGCGCGAGCCACCACACACAACAGACAGATAATTGTCTCTTATTAAGATCCAAAGGCATAGTGATCGTGAATGCTTTACTCCGCTCTTCGTTAATCGCGATGAGACTATTAACATGATCGGATCACCGATCTGCCTACTATGGGTCTACAACGGCAGACCTACATCGTTGATTCGATTGCATGCTACAGACTCTATGCTTGCGATGGCTTTGTCTTGGTTTCTACCCAACTCTACTAATAGAGGGCGTATGCTGTACATCTCTCTAAGATGTATCGACCAAAATCATTTATTGCTGCACTATGATGAGCAGGTCCATGTAACCTTCTTTTAGTAACATACGTTGATACATTGTATATAGCAGTGGCCATACACCACAAACTCGGAAACATGATATATAGAGTGTGAGAGATAACTCCTGAATACGCGTGGTACCGTCTTTCTACCACATAGTGTGAGTAATTTGTCACAATAGTTATGTCTGAATTAGTGATGCGGGCTTTTGCCACAAAAACGCGGCGAGACTGGTCACAATTATTAGGAGCCTTCCGGCCGGTGTTCCTATCATCTCTAGGAAAAGAAGGATCATCTTGAGTACTTCATCAAGCAAAAGGCCAGCGACCGTGCTTCAACGGCGGATTGCTTATTCATGCCTCCCCTTCTAGGGCTTTTCAGAGGGAGGTGAGAACGCGGCCGAATTGGAAGAGGTTCACTCAGAGCTACACTCATATAAACATTATGGATTCGAGCACTGAGGCGGCACGCCCCTTTCTAGGTGGCAATTACAAATTTGCCGCACAGTCACCACACGAGTCATGACGACGTGTGCGATTCCCCCCTAGCAGCCTCACCATGAACAAGTGATGGGCGCAAGCTTACGCCCTTTGTGCAGCTGCTACATGGTTACAGGCTACTGCAGCACGATCCACATTCAAGTGGACCCGGTAGCGAGTTGCCCTTCATGCAACTCTAACCAGGAGCCCATAGTTGCACGCACACTGCGCGAAGAGGCGACACTGAGACTATATACTCTGCTCTCATCGACCAATTCTCTCTGAATGCACACCTTCGAGTGGAGCGGGCCACACCTTGCAGAAATCGCTTGCCTACATGCTGTGGGGTGCCTCTATATAGCGTGAACGGTGGAGGATCGCTCTTGTGTGGTGCCTACTTTTGAGTTATCTGTCTTCCCAGTGCCGACCCCCTATAAGTATTCTCAGAGTGTGTAGCTTTATGATACATAGTAGAGAACAGGGTTGATAGTGCGGCGGCATCTATATGCGCTGACGGCAGCATAAGAATTTTGGCTCTGTGACTAACCGTCTCTCACGATTATTCCTTCCCGGCTTATGAGAGACGGCTGGAACAGACGCGCGGGTCCCACATGGATCGGAGCAGGTCGACTGTTATTTTTCTCCCCAGGCACTAGCAATGCTGAGAAACTATTTCCTATGCGTGGCCTTTTGACAGGAGATCGGCAATACTCAATGCGACCAAATATACATCAAGCAGCGCCACTCTAAAAAATACCACAGCAGGGCCGCCACGCACAAATATATAACAGAAACCCAAAGATCCATTCACAAACCGCAGCGAGTAAAGGCTAAGCATTCTCGGAGCTGAATCATCTGCGCGAATCCGAAACATCTCATTTGTTTATGGCAGCAAACCGGGCACGCAACCGGACTTGCATAAACGCAGCGGTGGCGCTCTAACAGAACCTCTAGAGCTACGGACGTGTCTGACAATGTTGCGCTCTCGTTGGTTCCAGGCTCACAGAGCTGCGTGCGTTGCGAGAGACCGCACTTCTACTTTGCATTCACAGACACCTCAGACTTCGGTAACACCTCGACAAATCACGGTTATAAAGTTTGTGCCTGTCAATAGCTCTTGCGAGACCGATTCGACAGGACTTAGCTATATACACGATGGGAGCCTGCGTCCCGCGTGACCCTTTTTTTCTCTCTCTCTCTCTCTTCTTCTTTCTAAAGATCAGTCGAGGAGTAGCTGGCGAGCATGAGTCAAAAGCGATAAAACAGAAGCAAACATCAGTGCGCACCGAGAGTTTTGGGCTTGTTTCACGTCAGTTGATTTTCGTGGTGTTAATCGCGTTAGCACAATGGAGATTAGTTGTGGAACGAACTTTAGAATTTATAATATACATTCTTTAAGGTCTGTTAAATCTAATTCGTGTGAAATGTTCGATTTTCTGACGTTAAAAAAAGCTTTTAGTTGTTGTTTAAATTATTAATATATACACGTCTGTACAATCATGTAGTAGCTATGACGCTTATTATTGAAAAAAACAATCTCAGATTCACACATCACCCAGGCGTCGCGCGTGACTTATAGTGGGTTTCTTGATTTATTTCAGTTACTATGTTTTAATCGCAATCATGCAATCTAATATATAAAAACACATTTGATAAAAGATCGCGCTTGAAAACAGAAGCTAGTCACCTCGGTCAACCAAGAATTTATTTTGATTAACAAAAAACGACACCGAGATTTCGGTAGAAAGAAGCGCCCCGAATCATTTGGCTCGTTCGACCTGTAGAGTATTAAACAACAAACCTGTAGACAACTTGGGATCTTGTTAGTCCGGGTTGTTGAACCACGTGCTTCCAGCAAGACACCTTTTTTCAATTATATGATATATAGACGCACGGCCGATTGGTGGCTGCCAACACGTGATATGGCTGATAGGCTATACCCGCCAACAAATAACCAGATATCGAACCTCATGATAGGAAGTCCAAGAGACTCCAATCATATATCTGGTTAAATAGATTTGAGGAGATAATGGGACCGACGACGCTAGGGATAAAAAACACTTCGTAGTACAAACTGTCTATTGTTCCTTGACATCTGTGCTTCTGAGGAAGCCATAAATGAACTGGCTTGTCGCGACGAGTGCTCGATTCTAAACCAGTTTGGTTCCCTATGGATTGAATGCTTTCCACCCAAACGGACTTCTATTGCCAAAAGCGTCCAAGGTTGAGCAGCAATCTGTTTTGTGTCAAAATCCCATTTCATAAGAACTCATACCTGTGCTCACGTGTGAGCAAAATTTAGAGGCTGAAATATTGTCGAGCCGACAGTTAACACATGTAGGATCATTGATAGACTTAAAATGTGAGGTTGCTCTCTACGGGCATCAAGAAGATTGGAAGCCAATATACGTTATCTCACAATGAAACCTTCCATTTATATGTTTCGTTGCATCGAAGAAAACACTATATTGTATCTATACTAGACAATATGACAGACACTAACAACATCCATGCAAAGAGTGCACGTCATGATCACATAACAGTTTTCACAGGAGCTCTTTCAGTAGTATTGGAAAACAATATACAGGATAGTGCCTAGGTTATATTCCTCCTCGCCTCTCTGCCAGGTACCTCAATTTCTTCCATCAAAAACCACTAGTTAAACCAACACTCTGTCGTAAAATTCCCGTAGCTTGCACTCATATCGATTCAGTAGAGTTCTAAGACTGGCTAGCAGCTGGCGTTTTCTAAGAAACGTGCCACAACACAACACTGTACTGATTAATGGCTGCAGTGAATGTTCGAAAAGAGCGCATCTAACAACATCGTATACCTACAATAGCATAAGCTGCCTCCACCTATACGAGTAAGCGGTCTTACGCCATACCTGGTGAACGTGACAAGCGCAAGACGGCGCTAGTTATCGATGACCACCACGCTCATCTGAACTTCCCGCTACTCCAACAAGTCCTTACGAGCCCAAGACCTCAATAAGCAGTAGCCAGTTCAGATGCTTACCTCGCTACAGTCGATTCAATACAGGTGCACTGCAACAAATTCGTCTAAAAACCTCTCCATAACGACTTCCACTACATCAATCCCTAAATATCCCAGCTCTGTGTGAACCAGTTTGATTGTTTATGTACAACAAAAAAACAATTCGAAAGAACGACCACAAGACACACAAGTGGGTTCAAGATGAGCTCACTTTTTTTCACTGTAGCGTGCTGTAAAGCAGTCCCCAGGACCAGGAAAAATCGTCATCGTTGTTCCGTGGCGAGTTCTTTCGTTCTTATAGTGTGCTTTATTTAAATTAGAGTGGAAACAACATATCAGTATTAAGTATGTGAATACTATAACACTACATTTGAAATACATAACACTCTAAAGAAAGCATTATACCATATTTCAGGCAATCACACTTGATCGCAAAGAAAAACTTTGGAAGTTTAAAAAGTTGATATAAAGAGCATAAAAATACACCCCTCATGAATTACCTGTGCTTTAACTTAATCTATTCTGGGCTGGCAGCTAAGAAAACCGACAAGTTGAATGTTTACCTTTTTTGTGTTTTTCATTGTTACGATTATAAAAAGTTGATTTTAACCGTTTATAAGCCGATCAAAAGAGTAGCGATAATATCAAACGACGTTAACATCCTGGCTATCTGCAGCCATCGTCAACCGTGGTGCTATAGCTTAGTAATTAGCTGATTAGTACAAACTGACCAAAAGATTTTACGCAAGTTAATTATTCTCAGGGCGGGTCCCAAAAGACCGGCTTAAAGTCTCGAACAAATATAAGCTACATAGGCTGCAAGCTGCCTAGGGGCCTCGGCCTAGCGAGGTGCCTCGCGTGTCTCAAGCGGCAATTCGCAAGTTGTATCCTACTATCGAGAGAGCAACATGTCAACACCCATCGCCTTCCAACGTCTTGAAATGTGACCTCCAGGGGCCCAGAGATAAGAATCATAAAATGCAATTACAACAAATCAGCTTACAACTCTTCAAAATGTGATATTCTAAAACTCGAAAACACTAACCCTTTTAGTTTTCAAAGACAAAAGGAAACCTGGACGATCAAAGATGATCGATAACAACCCAACAGAGTGGAACACGCCGACTGCTTGTCTAGTTTCATTCGCGATCGCTTCTCCTCCGGAAAGTCTAGCCCCCTCCTTTGCCTTATGCACAGTAAGCGTTGTGAATATCCAGAAGTCAGTGCTGTAGTTATACGCGTCTTAATGTTGACTAAATTGAGATTTGCCGTGTGGAAGAAAATATGAGTTTGAGAAACTTATCTAGATGTGGCCTAATTGTGTAGGTGTATATTGACAGGGGTGTGAAAACAGGAAACAGGTGAGCGTCTCTGCTTTTCTAAGGATGGTGAACTAGAATTAGTCCGGACATATGACAGTTTGGGCAACATTATGACGTACTAGATGCAGAAGCACCCTGTTGTTATACGAGAGTTCTTTTAAAGCTGACCACTTTTCTTTCCTAGAAGAGTCCTTTGACACAAGGATGGTGTTAATATTGACATGTATTCCTTTTTCGGTGTTTCAAATCCGACCTTAAAACCTCCTTTTTACAAACAGCAAATTAAACTAACAAGTTAGACCAACCCAAGCAACGCCAATCATGCAGACAGCATTAGCTTCCGAGGACGCTAATGCACCCACAACATTGACACTGACACAGACAATTGATTGACTGAAAATAATAATTTGAACCGTGAGAGCGCTGGGACTGTCGACTCGATTAGAGAAATTAAGAGAATACATGTTTAATTACACACTACTAAAGATCAATTACGACCTCTTTGGGAAACTCAAGTCCGAGCCTCGATTGCGCTGCTTATTTTGCGATAATGTTGTTCTTGTAGCCAACGGCGATAAAAAGAGCACTACACTTTTATACTATGCCAAATAATCTAAACCATGCATCTGGCTGTCTGGTGTACAAAAACCGTAGCACATATTAAGCAATAAATCTAGATCGAAAGGTCCTTTAGTGTTACAACACCACTCCTTCAACACCGTAAAGACGCTCGATACAATGGGGATATTAGAACAGTCTTTGTACAAGACTATAGATAACAATAGATTGTGACATTTTCTGCGTCAAATCTCGGAAAAGTATGGTCTGCTTTATTCTGCAAATTGTTTTGTGACACGACGGGAGTGTCCTGCGTGCTCAAAACATGTCTGCGGAGTCTGTCAATTATGAAAAATATTGTATGGATCAGAACGTTGTTTATGGTTGCTGAGTGGATCAAATTCAAACCGGCATCGACAATGCAACCCTGCTTGGCTTACCACCGAAAGGAACAAGCGTAGCGTTAATTTTACATTAATTGACAATATAAGACTAACTAGACCTTATCTCTGTACTAACAGCTTGCAGTAGAAATGGAAGCGAGACCATAATGATGGCCCATTGAACGTTCCCATGCGTAGAAACTTGCGTTGACTAGAGTGCGGTGATTATTAAGTTATTGTTACCTTTGGCTTCAACCTTTATTTGAACTCAAGTTTTTCTTAGATTAAACCAGCCAGTGTGGCTTTGCCATATCTCAGCGTATATTTGAGAGAATGAAGGCATACATCTGGCTCAGTTCTCCATAACGAAATATTCTTGGGATTTAGACTTCTCAGCAAGTTTGACCCTTTTCTCTCAGAGCATATGAAAAAATACGGTAAAAAAGGTCATCGGTATTTGTCCCTTATCCCACGCCTACTTTTGCGAGAACAGAGAATTTTTATATTGCTCTAATGTATGTACACGCCCGCAGGAAGTGAATTCGCATATTTAACAAACAGCTCTAAATACTATTCAGATCTAATTATGGAACATGCTATAGTCACCAGGACTGGGCTATGTGTAATATCACATTGACGGACCTTTTCAAGATCTCTGTTCGTTTCTGATGATGTCTTCATATACAAAGGAGAGTTGTGGTCAATTTAATACAATGGGTTGATTACAACTTTTTCTACTAATGTTTTTGAGTTACACATGTTTTATTATAGTCACACTTATGAACCATCTTTGTCCCTACAACCTTCTAGTGGTTCACTGGAAATCCTCCAGGAAGTAATTGAGCGCATATTTGAGATATATTAACATAACGGATATGGGACAATGTTTATGGACAAACTATCATGTGGCCTTCAACCTTATTTGACAGTTACAAAGGCCAGTATGAAGGTTTTTTGAAGGACGGTGTTGATAAGGACACTTTACTATGGCGAGGGTCAACGCGCATCTAGGCTCAAGACCATCATACATTCTTGCCTGATCTGCAGTTTGAAAGTACTTACACCGTTGTCGCGTTGCCATCGATCTCCACGTCGTTTGAATCGTTTGTTTCTTGTGGAGAATAGCGATGACAAGTGTGTGATTGCTGACTCCTTCGTGCCATGTCTCAATGTGCAATTAACAACGACACACGCCATAATTTACTTTTTTCTAAGGTATACAAAACTTCTTCTCATTTAATTTTTGCTCAGTTTCGTCCACGTCGCCGGAAATAATTGTCTGACGTGCAATTGGATATTTAGAACAACTAATAAATCCAAACAAGTGCGGCATTAACACACTACTCGTCATATCAGTCTCTACTTTTGTCTTACCATCAAGCCCGAGTGTGTAGTTCATTTCGCCGTATCTCGGCGTCTATGAATCGAGAGAAGCTCCCGTTTTTAATTCATCACAAACTATTATCCTCCTTGGGGCGGCACCAGAATAATCCAAAAGCTTTGGATTAATTACTCAAATATTCAGTTGATTGGCCTAAATAAAATATCAGTAACAGAATAAGACACAGAGCGCTCCCACCAGAGAGGACGGCGCGATGCACTTGTAAAAGAAAATTACGCGCCTGCGGAGAGCGCGTTTTCTGTGCGTCTTTCTGGCAAGACCTTTCTTCGACAAAACTCATGGTCTTGACGCAACAGCGTAATGCCCACTGCCTCCAGAAGTTTGCAACTTATGATCCTATTCAGCTGCATTGTACGTATTGCTCTTTCTGCTGCGTTCTT
>JBBPFD010000061.1:0-106871 GCA_038363315.1 Mugilogobius chulae
TCGTTCTGCTAATCCGGATTTTCTCAATGAAGCGGTGCGCATCACAGAGCAGGGGCGGGGTAGCACAAACTGACCAATCAGAACAACCACTGAGCTACAGACTTCAAACATGAGGAAATGTCAATCATGAATGCAAAAGTTAAATTATAAATCCAAGCCCAAAGGAAATGAGCTGCAGCTTCAGATGGAGTCTGCAGTTAAGAAACCAATCTCAGACACAGAGTGCATCACGCATCGATATAATAAACTCGTATTTACAATGCACAATTGCACATTACGAAAATTTAACAGATCGAGAAAATGATACAGTTTCGTGATATCGCCAGACCAGGTTAGCATTTAACTTACCTTGTTAAATCCAAAATCCGGTTTTGTAGTACAGGCCTCAGTCCCGACCTTCCAGAGAAACAAACTTTAGATTGTTAATCAATCCAAATTATCGAGTGTGAATATGCCTTAAAAATACCTAAGGTTAAATTGAATAAATGTTTTGTCTAATAATTAATTACGTCTTGTTTTGTTTCGTTCTGACCCAGGCTTAGCCTTAATCTAGCCCTCTTAGTTAGGTCTGCGTTTGTATCTGATAGGACCTGAAAAGGCGTATATTGTCTTTGGTGGAAAATTTTGAAAATTACTGTGTAATTGCAGTTTCTGTATTTTCCAGAAGGTGGAGCTAAACACTCAACAATGATAAAAACAGTGACATTTTATCTATTTCCCAAATTCTGTACAATGCATTTACTTGTAAAATGTGAATTTATTCCAACCGTAAGGGTAATTTCAGCACAGGGCCTTCATCAGGCAACTGGAGGATCTTAAACCAGGAGATGTGTGCACTGAACCCAAACATACAGAGTTTGTCTGATTTTTACAAGAGTCAAGAACATGTTTTAGTTTGAACTGAGAACTGGGAACGAACTATGACAAAGAGTCGGTCGTCTGATCAGGGTGGTAAATCACAATACATTGTTATATTGAAAAAATTACCAATGTTTCAAAAAATTGGGGACCCCCTACAGATGGTCCCGACCCCACTTGAGAACCACTGCTTTAACAGACTGTCGAGAATAATAATCTGATCTCCAGGTCCATGTTAATATTATTTAAAATCCTCCTCCTTGTTCTTCCCCTCAGGCGTTCCTGGAGCGGTACCTGACGTCGGGCCCCACGCTGCAGTACCAGCAGCCAGAGCGACAGGGGGCGACAGTGGACTCTGGTGAGCGAGGAGCCGGTCACGACGTTCTCTGAGGCCCGGCCTGGTCTTCGCCCTGCGCCGCCTGGACTTCTCTCTGGTCGTCACGGTTACGCCCCTCCCTTCTTGCGCCTGGGGGAGGAGTTTATTGACCCCAAATCACACAAGTTCGTCATGAGGCTCCAGTCCGAGACCTCGGTTTAAAGAAACCAAAGTACACACGTAAAATAATTATCTGCACTGTTTAAAATGGTTTAATTCTAATTTTTATCTTGATTCGAGTAACTTTGACTAGTTTAGCATAATTTATTTACCTTTTAGTTTTTAAAAAGTACAGTAGAGGTTCTGCAGATGACATCGCAGCAATATAAATCTCAGCAGTGAGTGGCAAAAATTAATGACAGTCAAGGAGACAAATTACAGTTTTATTGTAACATAACTAAAAAAGTAAAAGCAGTTACAGACCGATAATAAAATAAATAACTACAACTCCGGCTGAAAAGTTTGTTTGTATGTGACATGTAAAAAGAGAAAATCTGATAAACAGTGGCAGAAAAGCAGATAAACAACAGCAGCATTTCTGTTACTCTCTCGGGATCACACACAGTTCAACTCATTACCTTTCTGTGCTTAAATATTACAAGCATGTCATACAACGGTAAAAAAAATGTCCCAAATCTCCAACTGCCATTCGCAAATCCAGACTAGTGACAAGGAGCCGGACCACGATTATTGAAATCATTTATTATTGCAAGCACGTTTTGTATAAAAATAGGCTACTTATCTATTATTGTTGCACTTATTAGTCACAGGTGCAAACACATGACCAAGTCAGTCAATAAAAGAAATATATTGTGCAGAAAATGTAATTCTAGATTTGCTAAAACATCGTGAAATCTGGATTTAATCTTTTTTTTTTTTTGTGGTTAAGATGGTTTTAGTTGATGGATTTAGATTATTTAACTTGCTTCAAGGTGTTTCTTTCTTGTTTAAATAGATTTGCAACTCGATTCAAACTAAACTATCTTGGAAACAGTCAGAAATGTCTTCAACAAGTGAAATATGCTACGAGATATTAACAGTTTTATTCGAATCTGGCTAAAATAAATAAAATTGAGATGAATATTCAAAATTCCAGTAGCTTTACTTTGCAGGATAAGAGTAATGCTTATTCTCAAAAACATGCCGGGGCCTGATTAAAACAAGTGGAGGGCCGTATCTGGCCCCTGGGCCGCAGTTTGCCCAGGTCTGAGCTAAAGTCTGCCCTGTTGCGTGACAACAGAAAAGCTATTTTATACAATTTCAGCCAAACAAACTCGAGGAAAAATTAAGCCAAAGAAAGCATAAACACATTTTTTCAGGTGTTCTTATAAGACTTTTGTCTCTGTCAAATGTTGAGGAGCATTTTTCTAATAAAAGAATATTTCTGCGTATAAAACATCAGTTAGACTTTAAGGCGATACATCTATACTAGTCAAAATACTCAAATCAAAATAAATATTATAAATTCAAGCTATTTAAGTGTAGACTATTCTTTTTTACAGTGTGTGACAACTTTACAAACCAGCAGCCTCAAACTAAAGACTTTAAAACGCTAAATCCAGACTTATTTTTTGTAAAACAGCGGCTTGAACACGCCAGAAACAGGAAGTACGTTTACACAAGCTTTCTGCCATTTAAGACTTTATACACGAGAGAATATTATGAACTTGTGACGCTTGAAATGGAGGCAAAAACATTTTCTACGAGCTGGAAAAGTCTGTGGTCCATTTTTGTGCGAGATGCCTTCAACTTCGGAAAAAAAACAGCTTCAAACATGGATGCCTTTTGTAATATTTGATTATGTTTTGTAAAAAGACTAATTCGAAGCAGACTTTAACGTTCAAGATGATGAAGTGCGGCGGTTCAAAATGGATGCCTTGCTTTGTCTGTTGTTGTTTCGAAAGAGGAACTTTATAACTTTTGCCTGTTTTATCTGTGACCACTGGATGACTTCATTTTGCTGAATCGACTCGACTTTGCTCCGACTGCAAAAGGCAAAAAAAAACAACACAAAACCACTTCTGCAAAAGCAACACTGTGTGGCTCAAGTTAGAAAATACATTTACCTAAACTGTAGTAGAGGGAAGATTTGTCAGGATGTTTTGTAGTACGGCTCTAAGTTGATTATAATGATTAGATGTTTGATTCATGAGCTTATGCCTGTGATAATCTGCTTTTTGGATGAAATCGACTTATTGTGATTTATCTTTTCTCTGTTTGACGCAGCAGTTTGCTTAACTAGAGGCTTTTTCTCTCACTTCTCTGTCTTTGTGCTGCAGAGAGTGAACTTTCATAAGAAGAAGCAGATTATTATATTTTACCTTTTAAACGCCAGAGTTTTTCAATTCAAATACATTTCTGTGATATAAAGTCTTAAAACCTTCACCTGGCGAATTAAACTAACATATGTCTGTATTAGTTTATAAAACCGTGGTACAGAGTTGCATTTGGTATTTTTCAAGTTTCAGAAGCTTAACAAAAACATATCTGAAGTTGAATACAGAGGCTGGAAACTGCTTGGTGTAGAAAGCTACTTTGGTGCTTAATTTTTTTTTTTTTTTTACCCAAGACAATTAGAAAATATACATGACTCCAAGAAAATTGCAAAACATGTTTTGCTGTATCTCCTCGCCATACTGTGAAACATTTGCTAAGAGCAGGTTCTGTTTGATGCAGGTGTGCAGTGACTTAGTGAGCAGTGCTTTTGCCTTGTAAAGGAAGTTGTTGGTTCAGCTGCTGCTGCTTGACTTTTTTGTGTAAGTTTGCATGTTCTCTCCAGTTTTTTCTTTCTACTAACCACAGTGTACATTGGATCAGGTTGTATGCATTCGGAGCTCATGCAGGTCCTGTAGTGTAGAAAAGTTGTTAACTTTTAAGCTGTGCAGGGTCTGAGAGTGTGAGAGTCTGCTCAGTATTGACGTCCTCTTTCTGAGACCGCTGTGGCTTTCATGTTTCATATTATAGAAAGATTATCGGTCAATGTCACTTTCTGCTCCACTGCGTGTGTCACCTGCAGAAAGAGACACTGTCCATCTAATTGGCTGGGGAAACGTCTTTGATAAAAACAACAAAACAGGACTAGATCGTGTTTGGATCAAGTCTGAACCGGTCTGACCGACGTCTGTCTCCTGAAGCTCGAGACAATGTTTTTCTCTGCCTTTTTTCACTCACCTGAATGTAACATGTTGAATTTCATTCACAAATGTTGATTTAGCAGCACAACTTTTGTTTTCTAACAGTGATAAACTCTTGTAGTTACCCGACAACAGCACTGGTTAGTGTTGCTGCTGCAGCTTGTGTCAATCAGCTCTTTTAGCATTCCAGGTGCGCACGCATCTTTCTGTGTTGAGCGTTCTAGTGGGAATCCAGGTCAATCTGTGCTGATTTGAGCAAACACATTGGAGCTGGTGCAACAGACGATTTGTAAGTAACTCCAGAACCAAACCTGCCTCACAGCTCATGTGCACAAGGCATTAAATCAACTCTTCCCTGGATTCCTTTGAAAAAGAGATTCCTGGATTTGTGTACTGTAGCTATAAGCAAACAACCAAAAGGTTCTGCTGTGCAAGTTTTTAGTGATGGGGGAAACTGGAGCAACCGTGCGTGAAGTTACACAGTGTTGCTTTACTTCAGTGTCTCATTTCAGACTGTTTTTCTCACAGTTTTGGTCATTCAAATGTCATTATTTTAACTCAAACCTGTGTCACCTCACACGAGCCGACGGACTCACTCTGCAAAGGGCTTTTTCTGAATCACTTTTATTGCCAACACGTCTTTATATTTCACCCACATTTCATCACAAAAATGTCTTTTAATATAATCTATGTGACTTTTAGATGTCTGTTACACCCCTGGATCACGTTCAGCAACACAAACACAGCTCTTACACTGTAAAAGTTTGACACAAGTAATATTTATCTTCAATATACTTACATGGCCTTAACATCAGATTTGCCAATGTGTTTTTAGTTTTTGTTTTGTTCATTTTCTTATTTTAGTTTTACTCAGATTAAGATAAACACTACATAATTCATTTACTTATTCATTCATTAAGATTGTAGGACCTAAACGCCACAAACTAAAGGCAGCTAATCCATTATATTTGTCATTTTACCATCATGTGCTTCATATTTACACAACCGAGCCTTACGCATCAACAAAAGGACCTTTAAATATTTACGAATGTGATTTTGAACCAAATATTTCACTGTAAAACCTCTGACAATGTGTTTTTAATCATTCTACACTGCAAAAACTGACTCAAGATTCTGTTTTTGCCGTGTATTTTTTGCCTTACAATCGTCATTATTAATCAAACTTGCACCTAAACGATGTATTTCTCTGCTTGTGCATGCTGCGGTCTCTTTTCCTAAATAATAATAACTTCTCTATCGCTTTGTGCCTAATTTATGCAACTCTCTGAATGTTTTTGGAAAGAATTTTCTTGTACAAATGTCCATTGTTTGTATTTTTCTGATGTTTGATAATTTGTAGCAGCCTGTGAACAGCTTTAGGCCTTTTGCAGAATTAAACTTGATCGTTGTACGTCTGTCTTTAGTTTGTGTTTGTTCTGAGGAGAGATGGAGACACTAGAACATCCCAAAACTGTACAATTTACTCACAAAATGCAGCCAAAGAACTATCAAAAATGAAAAAAATGATTAACTAAAAGTCGCTATTTGAACCCTATTTCAAACAGATGGACTCATTTAACCTCTATTATTGTAAAGACAGATTAGATTACTGTAATTTCTGTACTATTGAACCAACTAGATTTAAATTAGAAAAATTATAAAGTACATAATTAGGCCGCACTTGTTAATAGTAAGTTTATGAGAATCTTTCATTTTGCTGTGTCGTTGTTTAAGCGTTGTTTAAGAGTTCAAAACTTCAGAAAAAAGTAGCAGCTTGTAGTCCAATTTTTAAGACTTATTTCAAGCCAAATTATTTGCCAATGGGCTAAACTGTTCTTACCCTGTTGGCAAATTTTTGTTCTTATTTTAAGCCAAAATTTTCTACATGATGACCGCTTAAATATGTCACGAAACCAGTGAAATATTCTACAGTACAAAAACCATTAGAGGCATGCTAATCCAGTTTATTAAAAAACAGCTCAAATCTGGATTAAAATTCTGATACCAAGTCATTTAAAGCAATTCTAGATATATAGTTTTTGCAGCTGTTTTTGACAAAACTGCAATTTTGAAGAAGTTTATAGAACTATTTTGTTGATATCTAACTACCTTTTATTAATGTTTTATTAAAGTTTAAACTCTAATATGTGGCAGTACCAGTTCGTCCAAGCCTGATCTCAGAAGCTAAGCAGGTTGGGCCAGGCCAGTACTTGGATGGGAGACGCTGGAGCCTCAGGTGTCTCAGTGGGACTGATGTCGATGTATTTACAGGTATGTCTCAAAACATTAGAATATCAGGAAAAAGTTCAGTATTTTTGGTAAACGGATTCTGAAAGTCAAACAAGTGTATAATTAATATTTGTGAAGTTAAATAATTCATGCCTTTATTTTTTTAAATTTAGATTATTCTGGCTATAATATTTGACTATTCTTAAGATTGTAAAAACTAAAAATTAAGTGTCACAAAAAATGTAATATTGCACAAGATTATTACAAACCAGGCTGTTTTTAAAGAGAGATCAGGTTTCTGTTCATGTCTATGCTCCAATACTTGTGTCTTCTTTTGCTTGAGTTACTACATCAGTGTGGTGAGTCTGGAGAAGATCAGTCTGTGGCTCTGCTCAGGTCGACCTGAAGCCCAGGCTGTTGTAGACGGAGGCCTTCAGATCATCTGGAGGGTTGGGTTTGGTGTCTCTCATTTTCTTTATAGATTCTCCCTGAAGTTCATCTCAGGTGAGTTTGCAAAGCGAGAAAACACAGAAACACTGTTGTCAGTGAAGCAGGGTTTGGTCTCTTTGCCTGTGTGGACATAGGTTAAAGGGACTGTACTCGATTTTTTTTGCAACAAGATAACTTAAAAGCAATTTCCCCCTAGCACTGATGCCTTATTAATGTATCTATTCAGGTGGAAATTAGTCCCCAAAGTCCTGTCTGTGTCTAATAAAATCCCGTTTGTGTGCAACTTTTTCTGTTTTTGTTTTTAGCATTGTGGCTAACTGTTGTTAGCATAGTGACTCACCTCGCTGCTAAAAGCTGTGAAAAAACATTAAAACTCATCATGATGAACCATTCTGAAGCTCAGAATGCATTAGCTACGTGAGGAAATCATGTAGCCTGAAGGAAAAAGGTTACAATGAATTATTTCTGTTTGTTTACAT
This sequence comes from Mugilogobius chulae, assembly GCA_038363315.1. Lineage (NCBI taxonomy): Eukaryota > Metazoa > Chordata > Actinopteri > Gobiiformes > Gobiidae > Mugilogobius > Mugilogobius chulae. The sequence goes on from JBBPFD010000061.1 coordinate 7,527, forward strand.
TTTTAGGATGCAAAATCAGGTACAGTCCCTTTAAGTCCTGCTCAAACATGACATCAGCATCGCCACAAGTTGATAAGATTAAATACAGAAAAGTTCTGGTGTCACTGAAGATGCAGTGACATCCAAACATCAGAAAAATGTTCCTTTTACGAAATGATAAAACAGAGGAAATGATGTGACTTGATGTGGTCGTTCAAACTGCGACTGATCCGACTGAGGCAAACGAGCGTCGCCACTTTTGCCACTGATTCGATGTCGATAATAAAATATAGTTTTTATTTTTGTGTTTGTGACGCAAAGTGAAACTGCAGATAAAGTGAGAGAAGAGGAAGTCTGTCTTATCTCTTCCCCAAATCTCCCACTGAATCTTAAAAATGTTGTACTTTTAGGCAGATGTTTTGTAGATTTAGTTGTGCTTTCTTTCGTTTATTTTTATTTTTTCAGAATGTGGAGGGAGATGGAATGTTTGTCAATAGTTTGTGTTCATGTTACATCACAAGCTTCTACAGATCAACAAAAAAAAATTATGAAATACCTTTTAGATCTTTCACGGCAAGTAGTGTTAGTAATTAAAAAAAAATATGCTTACATCATCATATTCAACATGAACACAACTATAACACAACAATGTAATAGTCTCATAGTTTAATTTTCTAATATTTCTAAATCAAATCAATTAAATCAATAATCTTGTGAAGTCCTCAGAGGTAACTGTTGTTGTGATTTTGATCTATAAAAATACAAACAATTGAATTGAATTGAACTGAAAGTAAATACAAAGAAAACAAAAATGGGCCATGAATAGACCCCTGAGGAACTCCCTCAGATAAGGCGTTGAGTATGTTGAGTTCTTGAGTACATGAAAGTACCAAGAACTACCATGGCGCTATAGGCCTTTTCCCACTGTAGGAACTTTTTTCAGTTCCTAGTACTTTTTAAGTTCCTGTCCCCATTTTAGGAGTGTTCACACAGAGCAGGAACTATGGACTGGGGCCACACTTTAGGGACTTTTTTCGCTCCTGCTCTGAGGCAGGTACTTTCCAGTCAGACCAGGAACCTTTTGGTGACACAAGCACATTTACAACACTAACTTTGTTTTGAAACATGTTTTACACATTCTCACATTTAGATAAACTTTTCTTATCCTTAAGAAAGGTGATTTAATAGCAGTAACTCCCAAAATGTATGTATTTAATTTGTAAATAGTAGCATATAATTATTATTATGAATTACAGTGAATCTTTTGTTTTATTGTTAATTCCACAGATTTTTTTTAAGTTTTGCACATTATAGTTTTATGTGGAATCGAAAAAAGTCAACTTTTGTTTTCCTAACACCACTTAATGAATTATTTCAATGTTTTAGACTTTACAGATGCTAATGCTAAAGCCAGTTAGACCCACTTTCAGAAACTTCTGCTGTGTGAACGCAAACATGGGGACAGGGTAGTTCCCCTGACTAAACAGGGACTGGAGGAATGTGGGGACTAGTTCTTGGTACTTTCATGTGGGAAAACGCCTATAAGCGTTCACACAGCAACAGTTTGTTGAAGTGGAGCTAAATAGTTTTAACAAATTAATAGTTTAGCTGTATTAGTCTGGAAATTTTAAATGTCATTAAGTGTTAGGAAACCAAAAGTTGTTTTTCCCTTCTACGTAAATTATGAAGCTAAAACATCACTGAAATCATTATTAAAGACAAGTATTTACTGTTTATAGTGACAGCAAATTTACAAAGACAATCCTAATAATAGTTACTATTTACAAATTTAAACATTTATTTCGGGAGCTTCTGCTTTTTAGTCATTTTTCTCAAGGATAAGGAAGTTTGTCTAAATGTCAGAACATATAAAACATGTTTCCAAACAAAGCTAATGTTGTAAATGTGCTTATGTCACCAAAAAGTTACAGGTCTCATTGAAAGTACCTGCCCTGGAGCGGGAGCTAAAAAAGTCCCTAAAATAAGGCGTTTTCCCACATGAAAGTACCAAGAACTAGTCCCCACATTTCTCCAGTCCCTGTTTAATCAGAGGAACTACCCTGTTCCATGTTTGTGTTCACACAGCAACAGTTTCTGAAAGTGGGTCTAACTAGCTTTAGCATTAGCATCTGTAAAGTCTGGAACATTTAAATAATTCATTAGGTAGTGTTAGGAAAACAAAAGTTGTCTTTTTTCGATTCCACATAAAACTATAATCTACAAAACCTAAAAACATCACTGAAATTAACAATAAAACGAAATGATTCACTGTAATTCCTAATATTAGTATTGTAGGCTACTATTTACAAATTAAATAAATACATTTTGGGAGTTACTGGCTTTAAACCATTGTTCTTAAGGATAGGGAAAGTTTATCTAAATGTGAGAATGTGTAAAACATGTTTAAAAACAAAATGAGCAGTGTAAATGTGTTTGTGTCACCAAAAGGTTCCTGGTCTGAGTGGAAAGTACCTGCCCAGAGCAGGAGCTAAAAAAGTACCCAAAGTGTGGCCCCAGTCCATAGTTCTTGCCCTGTCTGAATGCTCCGAAAAATGTGGACAGGAACTAAAAAAGTACTAGGAACTGAAAAAAGTTCCTACAGTGGGAAAAGACCTATTAGCAGAGGAAAATAAATGTAGAAGGGCTTTGTGTTATAAACTTATTTTTAGTTAAATATCCTGAAACTTATGTAGAGGAATTGTTAAAACCCCAAATCTGCCTAAACTTGTGTCACTCAGACTCTAACTGCAAACAGCAGCTTTACCACTCTGGACATTTATGTTTTTCTTCTGTGCAGAGCTTGTTCTCACTCTCAGCGTCAATGAGAATCAGAGACAAAACCTCTGCTGCTCAAAGAGTCCAGACAATTGTTCATGCTTCAAACTCTTCAGTTTAAGTTGAATTTTAGACCATTTTATTTAGGCGTTTTAGAGAAAATAGTCCAGATCCTTATTGAACAAGATTTTTATACATTTTTTAACTTGTTTTATTTTTAGGACCTCCAAATTACACTTAAATCCAGCCGAATACACCACTTCTTCTCTCTCATTTAAGCGCGGCAGTGTTTCCAGTAAAGTGACCAGTAAGCTAAAGTGTTTTTACAGATAACTGTGAGTGTGACTTTGCGTGAGGAGGAAGTTTGGTGTTTGGTGTTGCGTCGTCGTCGGACAGAGAGCCTCCACTTCCTGTTTCTGCAGAAGAGTTTGAGAGTCAGACGTGTCGACATCTCTCGGCTGCTTCTGCAAAAAGACACAAGGTAAAACTCTAATAATGTCTGCTTTTATTAATAACATTAGTTCAGTTTATTTAACAATGTCTTTTCTGCGCTCAGGGACACTTTACAAAGACTTATGTGAGATTTCCTGGGTTATATTGGGTTTTAATGAGGAACTGGACTCATAGACTGTATTATACCAAACCTTTTACGGTCCAAATTACTTTTAAAAAATAATCTTAGCAATGTCTTTGTCTTATTTAGGAATACATAAATAAAATAGTAATACATCGAGCTGCAAATTGAATTAAACAAAGAGATGATTAAGACAAAATGTGTGGAAAAATGTACACCTGAATGAATTGATAATAGCTGTATTATTGTTTTTTTTTTTTGCCACTTTGCCAACAGTCTGTTAAAAATGAGCACTAAGACATAATAATTTATTGATGTATTTGCTCGGAAATATGATAAGAACATCCCTTTGAATAACTTTTGCTTTGTAAGAGAATTAAAATAACATTTTTGCTTGTTTGATTGGTTGAAAGCTTTATTCATTTTTGAAAATTAAAAAACAAATTTAAAGAAAAAATAAATAAAAGAAAAAATAATATTCGAAAAGGAGTAGGTTGAAGTGTTTAAAAAGTACTACAAAATATTAATCTGATACTTATTCTAACAAACAAATTTGTTCTAGAGACTTTCTTACGTTTTTGGCATTCACAAAAATTGTTCTTGAAACTGAAAAGGTTTTTCTGTCACTCAAGAACAAAAATTCTGTAGTTTTAGAAAATTATTACTTAAAACTATTTCGCCCCAAAATGGTAATTCTTACACGATTGTAAGTTATGTTTTCTCAGATTCACAAAGGTGAAAAATGTCAGATTGGATTGCTTTTTTTTTTTTTTTTTTTTTTTTTTTAAATCAACCTTTATAAATGAGACCAAGGTCATTCCCCTAAACAAAAGTGTCTAACTGGCGGCCCAGGGGCCAAATGCAGCCCCAAAATAATTTCCTTCATCCTCTGGGGTGATTTCTGTTTAATATTGATAGTGGTCTGCTGACAAAAGCTCTGAGCTACAGGCTCCACACCAGCCCAGCGCTGACAAGAGGAGCCGCATAGGGCAGAATGGATAATAAGCTTTTAGAAATATAAAAGCTTATGTTGCTGAGATGTGACTGTAAAGCTCTCAAATGCACTGGAATGTAGCAAAATGCACTAAATATAATATATAATAATGGCACAATATAATATAATGTCACATAATGTAATGTGACACAATACAACTTTAGACATACATATGAAGCTTTATATAGCCATATTGTCTTATTTGAAATTAAGAGAGAGACCTATATTTTAAAATGTGTCAGACTGACTCTGATTTCAATGGATTCGATTCCAGCTTCTTTTGAGTTGGGCATCCCTGCAGTAGGACCAGAGCGTCTAAAGGGCATTTTTAGCAAACACAAATGTTGTTCGTATCTGGATGTTGGTGAATTTGGTGTGAAGACTGAATGAATTGTGCTTTAACCTTGTGACTTGAGGCAGAGTTTGCACAGAATCATCTTATAGATACTTCCTCAAAGAAAACTTTAGTGAATGTGGCCCACTGTCCGAATTCTAGTCCTTAGATATTTGTTTGACTTCTTCCACTACTGTTGACACACAATCAGTTTGAATCTCTTTTGACTTTGCAGATGCTGGTCAACATGAACTACTGCTACATCCTGGACGGGATCCTCCTGTTGTACGGGGTCATCCTCACGGCCATGTACTGCCGACTGCGGGTGAGAAACACAGACAGGATACACCACTGACACACTGGGTTTTCAGAGTACAGACGCTCACAACATCTTCTTAAATAGAGCTGTGCAATATATCAAATTTTAGATAATATCGTGAAAGTTGTTTCTAAGATATGCAAAAATTGAATATCGAGTATATCGAGTATAAAAACATGCTACAAAAGAACAAATTTCTACTAAAAGTTAAATAAATCATGCTATCAACTTTCTAATACTGTAGATGCAACCAGTTTATATTCCTATCAGAATTAGTAGATTAGTAATTCAGAGCTTCACAAAACAGCAAAATTATGATTTAATGAAAGATTCCTGCACTCTGCAATTTGGAAAATATTTGTTTGATATTTATACAGACAAATAATTTGAAAATAAGTAAATATGTGCTTGGAATGAGGAGTCTTTTAGGTTTTGAGTCCTTTTTTATTAGTTTGAACTAAAATCTTGTTTTACATGAAATAAGAAAAATACACACTGACTTCAATTTATTTAAAAAATATTCTGTTCTTGAAATAAGGCTTAAGTTTTTTGTTGTATTTTGTAAGTCAAAACACTAAATCAGTCAACCAGTTTTTTGGCTCATTGGAATGTTTAAGATTGTTTTAGCACATTTATGTTGGACTAACAAATTATCGCCCGAATATCTTTATCGAGATATGCCAAAAAATAATTGAGATATTTGTTTCTGTCAATATCGCCCAGCCTTACTCTTAAAGTTCTGTCACTGTTTGGGGAAATCCTCAGATATTTAGATTAGTTCTGGTCACTCGTTTAGAACAAAATCTCGACCAAGCTTATCCTCACTATAAAGAGCTGAAGGTTTTTGACCATAATAACTGTGTTCTCTCATCATTAGTTCAGTCAAAGTTGTTTTTAATCTTGCATTGTCCTGCAGCTGATGCTCAAGTGCTCAGAAAATCTGTGTTTTCACCTACCACTTATCACCTACCGCTTGTTTGTGCAAACCATGAACTAAACTTTGAGACCAGAATGAGGCAGAATCGTGACTTTTACTTTGACTTTGAAGGTCAGTGACTCGAGTTGGAGTCCTGTGATCTAAGACAACTTGATGCTTCTTTTCAAAAAAATAAGAAAGTGTAATTTACATTTACAAACAGGAACATGCCCCTCGTCATTTTTGGACTTGTGGGGTACTGACTTGGGACTATGACTTTCTCTTTGACTTTAGACTTGACTTGGACTTGTCTCTTTTTTATTGGGACTTGACTCGAACCTGTCTTTTTTTGACTTTGGACTTGACTTGGACTTGTCTCTCTTTGACTTAAGCTTGTCTCTCTTTGACTTAAAGGGCACTGTGTAATTGAGAGGAATTATTTATCACTTATAGTCCACAAACATTTAAATCATATTTATTCTTTACAACATGAATACTTAAGAGAGCACTGTTAACCAATCCACATCAATTGTGACACATTTATACTTATTTGAAATGTTTTATTATGGGCCGGAATGTGAATATTGACGCTAGATGTCAGCATGGTAGATAGGCAAATGCATTGGAAATGCTCCCCCTGGTGTTCAAAAGTGGACATTCCGTGGATCACTTTATTTTTTTTTTCTTACACAGTGCCCCTTTAATACTTGCCTTGGACTTGTCTCTTTTTTACTTTGACTTGTCTCTCTCAGAAAAAGTCCCTAAAACATCTACACAAGCAGAATCTGAAGAATCACAATTATACAACATATATTCTTACATTTTTAAAGACACAGTATTAACCATTAAACAGTGAATCATTATGACTGTTGCTGTATTTTTCTCGTGGTCGTGAACGTTCTGGATAAATAGGTCAGCTCTTGTTACTTTTGAAGAGCTGTGATGGTGTTTGTGGCTGGGCAGCGTCTTCCGTCTCTTTGACCAAAAGTGACACAAACTCCTCTGAGTCAACAGGAACTCGGCTTCGACAACAAGCCACAGACGAGGTTTTTCACACATTTCAACCTGCGCCTGCTAATAAAGTGAAGAATAATCTGCATTTAAGCTTTTTGCATGACAAGAATGAGTCTGTTTAAGTCGTATTGTTCAAGTTACAGTAAAACTACATATAATAACTAAAAAACATTCTCATTTTGACTTAGTTTGATAGTGATAGTCCTTGTGGTGAATATTTATCGTAGCTTTACAGCAGCTAAGAGGCAATTTTTGAAGAAATGTTCAAATAAAAGTTAAAAATATTTGAGTAATTTGAGTTGCAAATCAGAATCTCTTTACATATGTCGTCAAAAAGCAGCATAGACAAATTTTTGTCATTAAAAAAGCTAATAAAGTAGTATTTTTCAATGTTAAAACAAATTATGTTGAAAATATTTTGTGCAACCCCAAATAAAAATAGTAATTCATTGTGCATCTCCAGCCCAGAGGTCACTGTCCATCAAAATATCTGGCCCTCAGGGAAAATGAAGTGGAATAGCCCTGATTTAAGGACTTAAAAAAATTGTGCAAAAGATCTCAGAGCTCTATCTATTACATCACAAATAAGGGCATTCAAAAGAGTGTTTTCTGAGGCTCAGAGGGGAAAGAAAAGTATCTCACAGACACAATTCCAGGTGTGTTTTCCACAAGGAAGCAATCAGTGTGTTTACATGATCAGGGAAATCAGACTAGGCTAAAAAAAAAAACAGATTATTTTGTTTTCCTTTCAAATCGGTCGGACCAGTACTGCTCCTGTTTACATGTGAGAGCGTAAACCAATCACCCTGGAGAGACTGGTCCTGTTGTAGCAGATTCACTACTGCATGATCCAGACTGCATTATGTTGTTTTACCTAACAACTGTTGTTTGTAATATTGTCTGTAAAGTTACACATGATCTTTCTGAGACATGTAGAACTGTTTTAAACATGTAGTAGTAAATGTGAGGCTGTGTGCTCCACTTTGTGCAGGAGCTTTATTATTGTAAAAATGGTAATGTTATTGCTATAATGTAGAGCAGACATTGCTTCGAAAATCCAGACGATATATAAAAAATATACTGTCTGGCCACCCTGTTCCTCTTTTGAATTGCTATAGTCGTGATTGACAGATTACTTAACCAATCAGAGACACTCATTGTCTGCCATGTGAAAACCAACATGGCTGTTTCAGACGAAAAAAATACATTAAAAAATATCACGTGGAACTGAAAAACATCGGATTTCTGCAGAATCAAAATGTGAGGTGAGTGAAGTTAGATTTTGGTCTAAATGACAGACGACCAATCAGCTCCTTTGTTTTATCTGCGTCACACAAATAAACGAACCTGATTGTCCGGTACGATGTAGATTTGGTCTGACACGCAGACGGAGGGCGTGGTGACCAGACCCACTTCACAGTTTGCTGAAGTGTGGGCTCTGGATCCCAGGCAAGAGCAGATAGGGGTTGTGAGCATGCTCATTTACATTTGTCCAGCTGAAGACCGACTGTTTACATGGCGTCTGAAATCAGACTATTGATCGTGACCACGTGTGCAATTGGTTTTCCGAAAACCGATTCAAGGCTCCTCAATATGTCTGCCCGGGTTTACATGAGCTTTGGAGAACTGGCCTAAGTCGGACTTGTTATCCGGTTTACCTGGCTTCTTGTCCTGACTGTTAGAACAGGATTAAATACAGTACTTTTAAAAGTCGATTCTGCATAATATATGTCCTTTACTGTAATATGAATTTACTGAATGAACTAATTGTAGAACAAAATAACATTTCACTAATTGCTGAATTCGTTGTTTATTCATTAGTCATTAAACGTATTGTACTGCTAGCTTGGTCGTGTAAAATAGTTGAATGTATCACTGTAAAGACACTGGGTTTTTTGCCATTTATGGACTTGGAGATGTGGATAAAACACATCATCTTCATCTGCAAACTAAAATAAATATACAAAAATAAACAGTGCAGATTTGAACCGTTTCTGATGAAAGTTGGTGACTAACAGTTCCGTCAAAAGAGGAACATGTTTTGACGGTTGTAACAAAGGTTTCATTTAGCGGCCATTTTAGGAGCTTGAACAATAATAATGTTTGTTTGTTTGTTTGTTTGATAAATCCAGATTGGGAATAAATGTAATTTGTATTTTGTGTTTAGTTTTATCTTATTTGTGATTTAATATTGACTGATTGTGTACTGCACTCTGGTCAACTGTTTTTTTAAGTGCATTAGACACACACAAATAGAATTTACTACAGTAATTCATTTTTTAGCTTAGACCTCTTGAATTTCTGCACAGTTTAGTTTCTATCTTTATAGTTTGCATTATCCCACTGAAAAAGAAAGTTAAAACATTATCTGTTTTATGCCACAGGCCCACTATGGAATATTTTAGCTGAGGGAAAAACATTTCTATGGAGGCCCTCCTGCAGCAACCTAACTCACACCAGATTGTCTCCAGTAGGTTAGACTATTGTAATGGCCTGCTCACCGGCCTATCCAAACGAGCTGTAAAACAGCTGCAGTACATCCAGAACGCTGCTGCTCGAGTCCTGACCAGAACCAGGAAGTACCATCACATTAGTCCTGTCTTTAGGTCTTTGCAGTGGTTTCTGTGGTTTACCTGCTGGTGCCAGAGTCAGGACTAAACGTGGACCAGAGTCAGGACTAAACGTGGACCAGAGTCAGGACTAAACGTGGACCAGAGTCAGGACTAAACGTGGACCAGAGTCAGGACTAAACGTGGACCAGAGTCAGGACTAAACGTGGACCAGAGTCAGGACTAAACGTGGACCAGAGTCAGGACTAAACGTGGACCAGAGTCAGGACTAAACGTGGACCAGAGTCAGGACTAAACATGGACCAGAGTCAGGACTAAACGTGGACCAGAGTCAGGACTAAACGTGGACCAGAGTCAGGACTAAATGTAGACCACAGTCAGGACTCAGATCTGGAACAGTCTTCCTGAAGATGTAAGACAGGCCTCGACTGTTATCTATTCTCAAAACATTTTTGTTCTGTGCATATGACTGAAAAAGTTTTATCTGCACTTTTATTTCTTTTAAAATACATTTTATGATGATTATTTATAATTTTAATAATGTTTTGTTTGTATTGTAATTTTGATGCATCTTTTCCTGCCTTGTAAAGCACTTTGAATGGCTTTGTGTATGAATCGTGCTATACAAATACATTTATCTTGCCTAAAGCCTTAATACTTGTTTACCTATTTTTGTGACAGATTCAAACCCACAAACAAGAGGCCAGCTCCCCTCAGGTAAAGCCACACACCAGTCTGTTTTTATGTTACAGTGACCACGAAGGACAAAACACACAAACAACTGAGAAAAACACCAACGACACTGTCCCCAAACACACATGCAAATGTTTAAAACACACATGCAAATTCAGGAAGTTCCCTTTCCGTAAACTGCTTTGCTGAGGTCATTTTATAGTTTGTAGTTTAGCTTTGCGTTTGTGTCTTTAAATCTGGGTGGGTATTTTTTAATATTTGCGTTCCTGTTTTTAAATTTCCATGCGTGTTTTTAGAATTTGGAATATTCAAATATGCGTGCGTGTGTTTTTAAAGAAACACTGAATCTGTATTTTTAAATCTACGTTTGTATTTTTATTTTATTATTTTATATGTCTGTGGTGTGTTTTGTCCTTCAGAGCCACCGTAGCTGCCTCGGTCTCACTTCTCCTCACACTGACCACGGCCCACACAGTTTTTTTTTATTTATTTATAGCAGAATTTCCACTCAGTTTCTTCACTGCAGCGGCTTCTCTGACACACTCTGCCACTTCCTCTTCCTCTCACGCAGCAAACACTAAACACACACAAACACACGACACCGGCCATGAGAAAAACTAATCATGGTTTGAGGTGTGAACTTTAATATTTTTACTGGTGCAATGCAGTTTTTCTGATGGCAGACTTGTGTGGAAGTTATGCACCTCAACATTCAGACTGAGGCTTGTCATTTCTAGCTTGAGTCACTGTTGAATTTGAGTACAAATTCGATGTGCTCTTGTCCAGAAGCTTCTATACAAGCGCCAACGAGGACAAACAACATACAGTATGCTATATTTATTAGGGATGTACCGATCCAGCTTTTTCTGTTCCGATACCGATCCCGATACTTTGGCTTAAGTATTTGCCGGTACCCGATATCAACCGATACCAGTGTAAGAACTGAAATACCTTGTTTTTCTTGTGAAAGCATAAGATATTTGGTGATGTAGTGTTATGTAAATATTAATTCTAGTGAAAGGTACAACTTAACAACTTAATCTGAACAAAATGTCAAACATTATGAGACGTTCTTGATCAACATCAGCCAATAAATTAGTCTCATAATGTCCAATTAAAGGCACAACAATGGTATCGACTTCGACTGAACCGATATCATAGAGTCAATACCCGATCCAGCAAAATTGCCTGGATCGGCACCGATATCCGATCCCAGTATCAGATCGGTGCATCCCTAATATTTATCATTTACTTTTTAACCCCTTGTTAGAAGAGCTAAATTAATCTAAAATTTTAAACTGACCGTGTACACAGAAGTTGTTTATTTTTATCAGACTTTAACATTAGCATTGATAAACAAACACATCTTTTTATAAACACAATTTATTTACTTTTTTTTCTCCTGATTTGTAAAGTATTTTCAGAGAAAACCAATCACAATCACATTATCCACCTTCCAAAAACATATACAACAAATGTATGTGTTAACCATGACAATGTTAAGTGCAACCACATAAGAATTGTGTAGCAATGGTGGTGGGATTAAAAAAAGGTTTTTTTTTTACTTCTTCCCACTCCTTTTCAAGCTTATTGACTGTCAGTTGTATTGATTAACAAATGTATACATTATTAAATTATTAAACAGATTTAGTTAATTTTCTAAATTTGATGAATGTAATATAAAAAAATGTGCAAATTATCTTGACAAACAAGCTTGAAATACATGATTGATTGATTGATTGATTGATTGAAGTCACTGTTCATTGTCCGATGTTAAAGTATTTTGTCATTTTAGACCGAGGGAGTGAAAACCTCATAGTTTTGAACTAAACAGGAAATGAACATTCCAACAGGAAGTTAGCATTTTTGACGATATAAGCCAACTGACTTCTGTGAACAGGGTCAATTGCCAGGACTCTTTGTGAAGCTGAGGCTTTGTAGCTTTAGCCTCTGATGTCTGACTGACTCTAGTTTTGAATAAGAACAAGCTCTGCACAAAAGAACATCAGGTTTTAAAGTCCGCCTAAAATATCTTTGGTAAATATTAGAAGAAGTATAGCTTGTGTTACAGCCCGGGCCAGAATGACTCTAGATTTGTTCAAAAGTTGTTCTATTTTCATAAAAAAAAAGTGTAAGGGTTTCTTTCAAAGTGCCTCTTAAAGGTGTGGTCTGGTTTCGTCCAAAGCAACGCAGATTCACGTAAATTACCACAAGTAAAGTATTCTTGTATACTGACTGAAAAGCAGCATCGGGCCGCTGTGATCTTCAGGAAAAATAGATTCCATGCAGATTCTTTCCACAGACCGTGCGGCTCTCGCACCCACACTCCACGTAGGTCGGTGTACACGGGCGCATTGGTTTTATGCACACCTGGTCTAAACAAGACTTTAAATCATTGCAAGGGTATCTTCTAAGCAGGATTAATTATTTTTAAGTCAAGTCTTTTTTTTTTTTAAGTTTACTCAAAAAAAAGTCCCTTTGTCATATCTTTGCATCTTAAATGTGAACAAATTAAGCAGTGGATTGAAACTTAGACTTGTACATATTTCCTTTTGTGCTGATAAATGCACCAGAAATGCCCTAATTCTATGAAAACATGACATGATGAAAAGCTTACTTTCTTAAATTCATGTGAGTAAATTACAATCGAAGTCATACAATATTGTAAACTGTTTAGCCAGTCCCAAAAACTAAAGATGTGTTCACATTTCTGAGTTTGGATACTCTGGAGGCTAAAACAGCAATTCTCCCACAAATACAATCTGCTCTGCTTCACTTTTTGAATCTTTCCTGTATTTCCTCGTGTCGTCTCTTTACTCTGCGTGATAGCTTTAAGATGTGTATTAAACGTCTTTATATTTTGTGTAATAAAGTGAAAGTTGAGAGTCTAACGTGCCTGTGTTCTCTCTGTGTCCACACTTTGCAGAAGCAGGCCCCTGAGGCAGGCATCTATGCGGTGAGACATCTCTCTGTTGTCATTAAAAAGCTGTTTAAAAAGGCTAAGGAGCACCGGGGGGCAGCGTACACCGCCGCTGGTAAAGCCTGCTCTGTCTCCAGGACGCCACTGCAAAAGGGAACGTCTACAGGAAACTCTATATCAACACAGTCAATACAATAGTACAAAAAGTCAGAACCTCCAACACAGTCTCACAAGAAAGCGTACATTTACCACGACACAAAAACAACGTATTATGAGCACGAGTTCACGCCTTTTTTGTGTACTTATGTTATGTTGTAGATATAGCATGATATGAAAAAGAGTAAAAATGACACGAGTTTTAGTTGAAGCCTTGTGGAGACATTTTCTTTAGGTTTAACGGGTAAGATTAGGTCTGGAGCTTGGGGTAAGTTAAGATTAGGATAACGATTTTATTAATATTCATAAATAAAAACACATCTTTTCAAACACCATAGAACTGCGACGTGTTACGCGAACCACAAAACAGCCCTGAACTCGTGCTAATCATACGTAATTTACATGTTGTGGTAAATGAACACTTTCTTGTGAGATCAAAAAGGTTGCCCACACAAAAGGCATGACAGAAAATTGCATCCTTAGTTTGATTAATTTACCATTTTAGTCCGCAAGTATTACTCTAATTTTTGCTGTTTTTGCATCTTAATTTGAGAAGAAAAACATTCTACGTTATTTTAAATAGAGTGTGAAATATTATTTGGGAGCCTTGGACCTTGAATCTGAGCTACAACTGCATTAGCCCAAATAGGGAATTTAACCCAGTGCTCTGACACTAGGTATTTTCGCACGTGAAAGTACCAAGAACTAAGTCCCCACATTCTTTTGGCCCCTGTTTTGTCAGAGGAACTACCCTGTCCCCATGTTTGCGTTCACACAGCAACAGTTAGTGAAAGTGGGGCTAAATAGCTTTAACATTAGTATCTGTCTGGAACATTTAAATAGATCATTAAGTTGTCTTATGAAAACAAAAGTTTTTACCTTTACACTTAACTATGATGTTCAAAAACAAAAATCACTGAAATTAACAATAAAACGCAATTGTTCTTTGTTATTCCTAAAAACTGTTACTATTTACAAATGTAAACATTTATTTTTGGAGCAACAATTTTTAAGTATTTTTTTCCCTCAAGGATAAGGATGTCTAAATGTGAAAACCTATAAAACATGTTTCCAAACAAAGTTAGGGTTTTAAATGTGCTTGTGTCCTCAAAAGGTTCCTGGTCTGACTGGAAAGTACCTGCCCCAGAGCAGGAGCTAAAAAGTTTCTAAATGTGGCCCCAGTCCATAGTTCCGGCTCTGTGTGAACACGTCTAAAATGGGGACTGGAACTATAAAAAGTACTAGGAACTAGTGTTGTCACGATACTAAAATTTTCAAACTCGATTCGATACTTCGAAACCTTGATACTCGATACCGATTTTGATACCACGGTGATAACTTTTAATTTTTTTTTCTTATGATAGAATTTTTACTTTTTAATACTTTTTTCTTCATGTTTTTCTTTTTGATATTATTAAAATAATAGTATTTTAATGTATTATTTGTGTATTATTAACTTAGATCATGAACCTTTACATTAAGACTGGGCTTTGTTCTATTATCAGACACATTTGCTGTTTATAGTATATAGGCTTTATACAGTATTTTATAGTAGGGGGGCGGGGCTTAGCGGACGAGAGGGGTAAGGGGGCAGGGCTGAGCGATTATCAATACTTGTTCAAACGAGTATCGATACCAGTTTCAGTATCAATTAGTTTCAGGGAATAGATTTTTTTGACAACCCTACTAGGAACTGAAAAACGTTCTTACAGTGGGAAAAGGCCTACTTGTGATGAATGGAACCTATTGACAGAGTCACGGTTTTGCAAGTCCGAGTCAAGTCCCAAGTCAATGCCCTTCAAGTCCAAATTAAGTCAGAAGTCAGTGCATTTTATCAAGTCAAATCTCATTAAAATAGTGACTCAAGTCTGACTCAAGTCCAAGTGCAGCCTGTTCTCACAGATAAGCGTGTCAATACAACGCAATTTAAAACAGTGTGTCACATGAACGCCATTTCTCTTTTTTGCGTGTGTATTTCATATGTTTCTGTCCTAGTTCATTTCAATGGTGAATGTTAAGACGTGTTATTATTCATGAAGACTAACACAATCCTAATCCTAACCTTAAACATCTCCAAGCTTCAGACCTAAATTTAGCCTCCAAAACAATCCAAACGATCCACCTCATGTCCGTTTGTTTCCTGTAGATGTTCTGTCTTTGCAGTGAGCAGTCTGTGGCTTAAACAGTGTCAAACGTGAGCTTCATGTGTTTTTTTCTGATTTCTGATACTTTCACACTCTCGTCTGTGTGTTTTAGGGACTAACGACGCCTAACACCGACACGTACGAGACCATCCGTGTGGACAAGACGCCCATAGTATGAAAAAACAACAAAAAAACAACGCTTGTACTGCAACTTTCAACATTTATATCAGTTTTATATCGAGTCAATGTACTTTTAACACTTTTAAACAGCTTCACATATTCATTTTATCATTGTATGTTCCTAATAAAGTATAAATGATGATGTATATTTCCTTCAAAACCAATCATGCCCAATCACAAACATATATTTCTTATTTTTATTTTTGCTCTATAACACTGTAAGTTCTTCTATGTTTCAAAGCAAGTGCAATGTAATAATCACTAAGTTAATGTAATAATAAAAGCTTTGAGCAGTTTGGTGTCAATGTTGTGTTTTGTCATTCACCATAAAAGCTTAAATTACAAACGTAAGCATGAACATTTGTCTGTCTTGAGAAAATGAAAAAATCTTCAAATTAGTGCATAATCACAAACCAAAATACATTTGCAAAACATTGTCTTATCAACGAATGTTCCTGTTATGATGGATACAGCAAAAGTAAGTGATACATTTTTTCAAAGGGCTACCTCACCACTGAGAGAGAAAGGAAGCCTACCAAAATAAAACACCCGGGAGCAATAAGTGCTTTTAAGCTCCGTTACAACTGGAAAGACAGCCGTAATATTTGGGGGCGTGGCCTGCTGTGGGGGAAAGTTGTGTTGCAAATCCTATGTTAAGGCATGGAAAACAACATTTTACCTTTTTTCAGATGTTTTCTGGTGAATTAAGTGTATTTTTAGCACAACTGTTTCAAGTCGAGTCATAACCACGTTTAAATGGAGGTTGATGAAAGTTAAAGAAAGACGTTAAAACGTGCCAAAAGGCACTAGCACACAACTTTTTTTTTTAGCATTGTAGATATATTTTCATAGTTGGATCTCCTTAACACTTTTGCATTTGTAGTTGTTGAGTAGTGAGTGATAAAAATGTTGTTCCGATCACTCTCAATGTTTCTCCACGAAGGTCCGTTAGTGGGTGTGGCCTCTGATGCCACTGTATGTAAGGTTTTTATTTTCAGATGGAAAAGCTCCATATAGGTCTCATGCTGCGTTCCAGTGGTACTCGGAGATTGGATCTTCTGAGTGACGACTTGTAATTTCCCACTGGAACAGCCCTCCAACTTGAAGTTCCTTCTCAGATAGAGAGATTTTCAGAGTCCGAGTTCAAACATCAAACATTGCAATGCCCTGCGTTTTGAGAAAGATTAACATCCGACAGCTTCACTACTGATTGTACCTGTGTTATTATTAGTTTGTCTCTACAGTTCACCAGCTTCTGTGACTTTGCTCCTGCATCCCTTATGGGCTTCTTCTGTTATAAACTTAAATTACTTTGCATTTTCTATGTTCTATGTTAAAAAATGTTATTCATTAAAACACAGTCCACTTCTAAAAGTTGTGAAAAGTGCCCAAAACATAATGTGGCAAATTATTCAGAGGTTTAGAATGTATTGGGTAAATTAGCTGAACGTGACTAATGCAAAACGCATAAAACTATATTTCTGTTGGTTTCTGTTTTTAAGGAAGCGTCTTTAACTTAATGTTCATAAACCTTTGTACAGTGAAGTGCGTTGGTCACATTTTGTAGGTGAGAAGAAAAGAGGTTTCAGCGAATGGAAAATTCACACGAGAACATTAGAGTCAGATACACACAGACCACACAGGAAGTCAAATAAGATAGTGTTAAAAATGTCTTAATACTGAAGAAAGATAAGGATCCTAATACGTGAATGTTTCTCTCCAACATCTAATCTCACGTTTTACTTTTAAAAGTTAAACCAGTGAAAGAAAGAGGGTAATGGTAAGCAGTAATTTAAAGGTGCAATGTGGTTCAGAGATATTTTGTATTATTTGTTTTACAATAGAACCGAGTAATTGTTTTACACATAAGTCTTTGGCTTCAGTCAGTGGCGGATCTAGACATTTTTCTGTGGGGTGGCCTGAGAGGGGCTATGAATCTTACAAGGGTGGCACAAAAATTGGCGGCTGTGTGGCAATACACACTTTGGATCTTTGTATCATTATAGTTTATGTGGATATTTCATTTGTAGAATCGTCTACAAAAGAAATTAACATAACTCCTGCTTACATGAATGCAAGTCAAAGCATGAACTTAAAGTGCTTAAAAGTTAAGGTGCTGCTTACATAAATAAAAAGACACTTAATATTAACTTAAAAAGTGCCTATTCCAGTTAAGGTTTTTACATGAAAACAAAGACACTTGGGGTGGCCCGAGGGGTGGCCAGCAGTTAGGTGGGGGTGACCTTGGCCCCCCTTCTAGATCAGCCACTGGCCTAAGTCCAAGACAAGTCAGAGGTCAGTGCCTCACAAATTAAGTATTCAGATTTAGTCCTTCTCTCCATCTCCTCTTGAAGTGGCTGTCGTCATCCTGCCAGATGAGCTGTTTTGTTCTGCCGATGGACCCTGGTTCTATAGACTTAAACTCTAACTGCTATGGAGACGTGTCAGTCCGGGTCACATCTACAGCCTATCCGTAGAAATGGATCTTTCCTTCACTGTGGTTCTCTTCGAGGTTTCTCATTTTCACTACTGGGTTTGAGTTTTTCTTTGCCGTAAAGAAAGGTTTAAGGACAGGAGATGTCATCCTCATTGCTTAATTTTTGGATCACCATCATCGCTCCTGATTCCTTCCTCATCATAATCTTTGCCCCTGGTTTATCTTCTGCCACCACATGCGCAGTAGAGCGGAACGTGATGTCCACCGATAATTCCTTAATAGAAATAAGGCATTTTATGTTGAAAAATGGCCCTTTACAAAAAGGATCTGCAAAATCGCAAACATGGACAGAAGAAGTTTAAACTTGGTGGGTGACTAGATACAAAGATATAATGATTAGTGCTGCCAAGCGATTAAAAAAATGAGATTAATTAATTATGATCTGTAATTAATCAATCTAATTAATCTATTTTTAATCTCACCTAAAATGCTGAGGAAAAACACTCAATTTAAGTGTTTAATTTGTTTATATCCAATTTAATAAATTACATTATTGTTGCAGATAGAAATAATAAAATATTGCAAAAAATTAAGACTTTAGGAAGTTTTTTAACATAAAATTCCCGTTCATCAGTCCAATAACTCTCGTCTGCTCCGTGACCTATGCCCCTGTCCATCAGGTCAAAGGTCATGTGCAGATTTTCCTCAAGTCAAGTTGAACAACTGTTATGTCCACATTGTAACTCACATATGGAAACAATAAAGTTAAAGATTTCAAGGTAGCACTTTAAAAGACCTCCACGGTACCTACCAGTTAAGTACCGTGTTAGTTACTAGTAACTAATAGTGACACTTACTAGTACTTACTCTGGTACTTACTGTGGTACTTACACTGGTACCTAGAGTGGTACTTTGAGTGGTACTTGTACCAGCAGTTACTGGTACATACCACTGGTAGTTACTGTGGTACTTACTGTGGTACTTACACTGGTATCTACAGTGGTACTTTGAGTGGTACTTGTACCAGCAGTTACTGGTACATACCACTGGTAGTTACTGGTACTTACTGTGGTACTTACACTGGTACCTACAGTGGTACTTTGAGTGGTACTTGTACCAGCAGTTACTGGTACATACTACTGGTAGTTACTGGTACTTACTGTGGTACTTACTGTGGTACTTACACTGGTACCTACAGTGGTACTTGTACCAACAGTTACTGGTACATACCACTGGTAGTTACTGTGGTACTTACTGTGGTACTTACACTGGTATCTACAGTGGTACTTTGAGTGGTACTTGTACCAGCAGTTGCTGGTACATACCACTGGTAGTTACTGGTACTTACTGTGGTACTTACACTGGTACCTACAGTGGTACTTGTACCAGCAGTTACTGGTACATACCACTGGTAGTTACTGGTACTTACTGTGGTACTTACACTGGTACCTACAGTGGTACTTTAAGTGGTACTTGTACCAGCAGTTACTGGTACATACCACTGGTAGTTACTGGTACTTACTGTGGTACTTACACTGGTACCTACAGTGGTACTTTTACCACCAGTATTGGCATGCTGGTATGGTCGTGGCCATACCAGCATGCCAAAGCCTGATCCCGTCAGATTTCAGAAGCTAAGCAGGGTTGGGCCTGGGCAGTACTCGGATGGGAGACCACAGAAGAACCTCAGGTGCCACAGTGGGACAAACTCAGTGGTACTTACTACAGTAGTTGACAGTCAACTACTGTAGTAAGTACCACTGAAGTACCAGTATGTGTCACTTTAGAACAGGTCCCATTGTTACTAGTACCTAACTGTCAACTACTGTAGTAAGTACCACTGAAGTACCAGTATGTGTCACTTTAGAACAGGTCCCGTTGTTACTAGTACTTAACTGTCAACTACTGTAGTAAGTA
This sequence comes from Mugilogobius chulae, assembly GCA_038363315.1. Taxonomy (NCBI): domain Eukaryota; kingdom Metazoa; phylum Chordata; class Actinopteri; order Gobiiformes; family Gobiidae; genus Mugilogobius; species Mugilogobius chulae. The sequence goes on from JBBPFD010000061.1 coordinate 27,449, forward strand.
CCACTGAAGTACCAGTATGTGTCACTTTAGAACAGGTCCCGTTGTTACTAGCAGTTGACGGTCAACTACTGTAGTAAGTACCACTCAAGTACCAGTATGTGTCACTTTAGAACAGGTCTTATTGTTACTAGTAGTTGACGATCAACTACTGTAGTAAGTACCACTCAAGTACTAGTATGTGTCACTTTAGAACAGGTCCCGTTGTTACTAGTAGTTAACGGTCAACTACTGTAGTAAGTACCACTCAAGTACCAGTATGCGTCACTTTAGAACAGGTCCCGTTGTTACCAGTAGTTGACTGTCAACTACTGTAATAAGTACCATTGTCGTACCACTATTTACCATTATGTATCATGGTATTTATCAATAAATGTTGGAACTAAGATTGTTGTAAATTGTTTTCTGTTGTTTTGTTTACTGAAACAAATAATTACTTTGGTATTTGTCAATACCCAATATTGTTGTGACATAAATAAAGACCTTGGTGCTTTTTTAACATTTGCATTTTGTTGTTATTCATAATTTATAAGCTCTACTTTTTTAATTTAGCACCAATAATACCACCACTGAAACATATGTGTGTGCCACAAATTATTAAAAGTGGTAAGTGTACTAATGGTTACCACTGTAAGTACCAGTCACTGCTGACACAAGTACCACCTTAAGTACCAGGGTAAGTACTACAGTATGTACCAGTAACTATCAGTGTTATGTACCAGTAACTGCTGGTACAAGTACCACTATAGGTACCAGTGTAAGTACCGCAGTAAGTACCACAGTAACTACCAGTGGTATGTACCAGTAACTGCTGGTACAAGTACCACTCAAAGTACCACTGTAGGTACCAGTGTAAGTACCACAGTAAGTACCAGTAACTACCAGTGGTATGTACCAGTAACTGCTGGTACAAGTACCACTGTAGGTACCAGTGTAAGTACCACAGTAAGTACCAGTAACTACCAGTGGTATGTACCAGTAACTGCTGGTACAAGTACCACTCAAAGTACCACTGTAGGTACCAGTGTAAGTACCACAGTAAGTACCAGAGTAAGTACTAGTAAGTGTCACTGTTAGTTACTAGTAACTGACACGGTACTTAACTGGTAGGTACCGTGGAGGTCTTTTAAAGTGCTACCGATTTCAAAATAGGTTGATGCAATTAAAAAAATTAACTCGATTAATTGGTCTGTAATTAATTAATCTCAATTAATGCACTATTTTGACACCCCTCGTTCTCTCAAGGCAAAAACTGAGAGATTTAAAAACAATTTCTTTATTCAAGCCATACGCCTAATGAACATTTCTTTTCTATCAATCTATCTATCTATAGATACACGTGTTTTTACAGAGGGGACATTACAGGGACGTGCACAGAGATTTTGAAGGGCAGGTGCTCAAATCAGAAAAAAGGGCACTTTCCCATAGCGATGAGACTTAATTTTCAAATTCATAGAAGTATGCATATTTCAAAATAATTTTTTGATGTGTGCAGCCAGAGTTCACTGCAGCTCTTTGCACAAACCAAGTTTAAACTGGAATAAAGAAATGTACAGAGGTAATTGTTATTACATGGGGGGTCAGGGGGTCCTCCCCCTGGAGATTTTGGCTAAAATAGATGCAATTTCCTGCAATCTGGGCTGTGTTTAGTTAATAAATCCTTTATTTCAACCACTCTTTACTTCAGAACAAATGTAGTTGTTTTTTAGACCAGGCTGTGGATTTTTGCAACTATAGTTTACTGATTAATTGTGTCCAAATCCTGTGTCAGTGGTTCCCAGTGGAGCTTCAGTTCTCTCTGTCCTACTCTCTGCAGCTAGGGCAGACTAGGGAACTAAAGTGACCTGGGAGATTAATGACAGAGCAGACCACCTTTCATTAAATGAAAAATATTTGGTCACATGAATCCTTGCATGGTGGTCTGGGGGCCTTCCCCAGAAATTGTAGCTCAAAATAGGATTCATTTCCCGTATTTTGGTGTATTTTTGGAATCTATTTGTTGACCTTCATCCACAGATTAAGAACAGCACTTTGAATTGCCAAATAGGCCTAACCTAGCCTTCATTCATATTGTGCCTCAAAGTCTAACATGCTCTCGTGATGTGGCTAAATGGAAGTTTTGAAAATACCAGGTATTTTACCATAAACCATTATACTATACAATAATGTAGCATAAGGGGAGGCAAATAGGTTTTCCTAAGGGAACTTGTTCAAGTGGAGAATGACCAAACTCCAGTCACAGTGTAACAAATTCTTATTATTACAGCAAGTTTTTTTGTTAATGTCGTCTTTTAATACTATTTTGACCATTTATTGTGATATGTATTAGGACAACAAGCAATGACACATGCTGCTCCATAGCCAAGTCAATATATTAATTAAAAAAATAAATGAATGAATTAATCTCCACAATGTGCCGGGGGCCACACTGAAACAGTCCGAGGGCTGCATCTGGCCCACAGGTCACTGTTTACCCAGGCCTGCAGTAGCATAACACACTGAATGTTTTTGTTCACCTTTTGTTCAATTGAGATTTTATTCTCTGTTGCACAAAAGATGCAATACAAGGCTAAAACAATAGCTATTGTCTTAAAGACAAACAAATTCAAGGCTGAAATGGTTACAGTAAAGGTGTGTGGAATTTTAAAGCACAGTGGGGCACTTTTTGCATTACCAACAGGCTGTTTTCAGCTTAAGTGAAGAACCCAGGCTAAGAATGCTGGATTTATGAGTTAAATAGACATAAGTTCAACAAAATACAACTCCAGATATGTTTTTAATAAGGAAACAACATCAAAATATAGACACTAAAATAATGTCATATGGGCCCTTTAATCTCAATTCCATGAGCCCGAGTTTCTGGGCACAACTCGGCCTAGATCAAGCCAACTCAGGGCCGGCCCTGGGCATAGGCGAACTAGGCGGTTGCCTAGGGCGCCATCTGGTGGTGAGGGCGCCAAATTCCAGCTCTAAAATGAAAATCTAATTCTACCACTCATAAGCTATTAGCCAGTTTTTATTTCGTCTCAATAGGACACATATTCATGAAGTTATGCCCACAAAAACCCTATGAACTTGCAGATTTAATCACCCAAATTACAGCGGTGGTTGAAGTCTCATAAAACATGAGGCTTTTTGTCCTTACAAAAATTTCAAGCCTTAGTATTTCTGTTCACAAAATCCAGGGTGAGGATGAAACTGATCGGCTTTGTTCAAGATGAAGCAGTGGAGAAGAGAGCAGAGTGCTAGGGCCACACTATAATTAGAACTACAAACAATTAAAATTTTGGTGAAGATATATACTACATAATATTGTATAAAAATATGCCTAATTTATTGTAAAACTGTAAAATATGCATTAATGAGTAATAATATTATAGATACAGCAAAACACAGGCCAATATACACAATTATATGTATAAAAATAAATTGGTGTTTGGGGGGCGAGGTTCCAAATGAAATCTTGCCTAGGGCGCCAAAAGGACTAGGGCCGGCCTGAGCCAACTGCATGTAAAAACAAGCCTCTCATAACGATCTCATACGGCAAAGATCCTAGAACAACAACACGAGAGGATATAGGATCAAAACGTAGGATAAACACCAGGATTCAGAGGGAGGAAAGATATTTGACAAGAAAACGTGGGTAAGAGGGACTGACGCAGCCGAGGCCAGGGGCCGCCAGCAGTCAAACTACATTTCTGCTTAAAACTTTTGCTTGCTTACTTACTTGTGCTCACTTCTTCTGGAAGTACGTGTGTTGTCCCACTTTTACTAAAAGTCCGCGTATCTTTTCCCGGGCCGCGCCGCGCGTTTTGCCGCTGTATTTCATGCAGACGTAAAGTTTCATCAGCTGTTTTGCTCATAACTTTGCGAATACCAGACGGATTATCAAAATATAAAAACTGGCTAAAAGCTTAGGCTGTGTAGAACATCGTTATGAACTTCAAATGGTTCCTGCAGTTTATGATTCCACGCTATTTGCTGTTAAGGGCATGGAAAGGGAAGAACACAGGACGGAGCAGCGACAGACGAACGCACGTGAGCGAGGGAGAGAGAGAGAGAGAGAGAGAGAGAGAGAGAGAGAGAGAGAGAGAGAGAGAGAGAGAGTGGAGCAAAGCTGCGGCATTATTATATGGCCAGTTTAAAACATTTTACATCACTGCTGTCTTCATGAAGTAAAAAAAAATAAACCGAGAATAAAAAAAAAAAAAAAAAAAGTTGACCAGAAGGGCACTTGAGCCAGAAGGGCAGGTGCTTGAGCACCACCAGGGCTCTATCTGTGCACGTCCCTGGACATTATTTCTTTTTAACTAAAATTGGTTTAAGTAAAAATGTTCTTAAAAAGTAACTCAAGCTTCAAACTAGATATTAATAAATCCTTCAGTAAAACCCTTCAACTTCTTCCTCAGTTCAGGGAGTTGCTCATAGAAAAGTTTGATGTGTTAGAGCGACTTTATTGGCAGATATTGACGACTTTGTGAAGAAAAATACTATTGAAGTTTATGGATATACGTAATAACACCACTTTAGGAGTAGATTGGATGATTATGATTTCTTTCACGGCTGAGTGAGTAAAAGAAAAGTTTTACCTGTAATGTCTCACCTTAATTTAAGATTTTTTTTCGCTCTGCAGACTTGAATTCTGTAGAAAGACAAACAATATTTAGAGGAGAATTTCAAGTGATTACACAAAAAATGGGCACCACATCAAATAGCCACTTTTTTTTTTAAGTTGTCACCTTTGTCCAATAAAAAGTTCAAGCCTCTGATGTTGACACGCAGACACTTAAATACAGTGCATTTTTCACCTTTGTAAGTGAAAGACGCCCTTTCAAACCGCAGCCCACTTTACTCTGAAAACATCTCGAGCATGTGGAGTTAAAAAGGAAATATCAGCTGTCCAGATCTGATCAGATAACAACAGCAGCAGCAGCAGAGTGAGGCTCGCACCGCCAGAGGGCATCACTCCACTAACCAAGATAATAACAGAGCCTCACTTTAGCTGCTTCTCGTCTGTTTTGCCCCGGGACATGAACAAAGTGCACTTCTCCAACAACCAACTGTCACAAATTTGCATGTTGTGTAAGTCTGTGAAAACCTGTTTGAGAAATACATGAATAGTGTTGTTGCTTTGGACACTTTATCATGTTTTGCAAACTTAATATTTGTTGCACGCGAGCTTTTTAAAGACTTATTGCAAAACACTGACTGTAAATACAGGAATTTGAGCACGTTTTTTGTTTTGTAATCTGGAGAAAAGCAGGAAGATATTTAAGTTACCATTTAGGTGTTGGGTTGTTCATTTGAAATCCAGTCCAGTAAACATAGCTGCTCTAAGCTTTAGCCTGGAGAATTCAAACTTTACAGCTGGTAAAGAGTTGAGTCTGGATGTTTCCAAACTACACTGAAACGTATCAGAAACTACTACTACTACTACTACTACTACTACTACTACTATACTACTACTACTACTACTACTACTACTACTACTACAAAAAAAAGATAGCTATAGAGCAGGGGTGTCCAAATGGTTTTCTAAGGTGGACCAAATGTATTACTTAATGTATTTAATTTGCCTTTATTTAACCGACAAGTCCCATTGAGATTTAAAATCTCTTTTCTTGAGAGAGACCTGGCCCAGGTAGCAGCCAACACTATCAATACAATTGCATAAAAGGTCACAGAAAATTACATTATGAAAACAGCTCTGCTGAGAGCTCTGGCTTCCCAACAAAGAGATTGTGGGTTCGACTCCGGGTCGGACCATAACAACATTTCATGATCTCTTTATGTTCTCCTCGTGTCACTGTGGGTTTTCTCCGGGTACTCTGGTTTCCTCCAAAAACATGCATGTTTAGGTTAACTGGGCATCACTGTAAGATTCCCTATGATGATGAGAGAGTAAATGGTTGTCTGTCTAACCCTGCGACTGTTCCCCGCCTAAGGCTCAAAGTCACCTGGATAGGCTCCAGTCACCCGAGACCCCTAACGGGAACAAGCAGTAGAAAAGTAATGAAAAAAATAATAATAAAAAGAATTAAAATAACTTTTCAAGAAAACAACAAACAAACAAAACTACACAATTCTAAATCACCACACTTTGCAATTTTCTTGAACTTTTCAAGACAGACTATAGATTTTAATTTGAGGTCTTGTTGCAAAATATTCCAAGACCATGGCCCTGAGTTTGCAAAGGCAGTTTTTCCAATTTAATTGAAGCATTGAGGCACATGGTAAAGTTGAGAAGATGAACTACCGTAATTAAACTGAAGCATGCCAAAGGCCAAAACTAATTTTTTTTTTCATTTAAAAAGTTTCTTTGAGAAAATATTATGTTTAAGTTGTCCATAATTCACCGGTTTTGGAAGATTAAACCTACTTTAGTGCCTTGTCAAAACACCTTTAACAACAACGATGGTTCTAAGAAACCTGATAGTTATGTAGGTTATGTTATACATGTTGTGACTTCTATCTGTCCAACTAAGTGCATTGAAGGCAGTGTTAGACTAGCTTTTTAAATAAACCAATACAGTTCAAGAATGTGACGTCGCACATATAGTTTTCACTTGACCTGATGTTAAAGAAACACAGATCTTAAATTGCTACATACCAATGTGAGCGTTCATTATTCTTTTATAATGACGCAGCAGTTTGTCGGCTTTTTCCATGCTTGCTCCTTTGTTTGCAAGGTAACTATTTTCTTTTTAGGTTGCATTGACGTTGTACAATGTGCTGATGTCATAAATCCAGATGTTGATCAAAAATACAATCAATGCAGTCAATTTTATGCACGAAACTGGTGAGACGGATTCACAACGTCTTTATTCTGACTTGAAAACTTTAAATTTGGTCAGTTTCACATGAGTTTTAAGTGATTTTCAAACCTAAATTGACCTACTTTTGGTAATCCTGGACAACTAAACCACAAAGCCCGAAGGCTGACAAAAATTAGACCTTTTAAATCCGCTCAGGTATGGACAGTTTGGTGTAATTAAAAGGTACATAGTTTGAGAAATAGGTCCTAATGGCACAGATAAATACTTTAAAAGAGGCCCAAACCTTAAAAGCATTGTTAGTATTCTTGCAATAATTCGCAAACTGTCAAAGCAGTCAGTCCTATCATGTAAATACGGCCATTTACTGAAGCTATAAATGACACAATTGGAGTTTACGCTTTTTAAATGAGCTAGTTGGATGAAATAAAAAAAACATCATAATTGTTGTTTAGGATTTTGTAAAATTAGAATTTATAGGCAAACAAAATTAGCTCAAAACATCTAGTGTAAAACCTAAAACAAAGACATAAAGCTATAGCATATATATATATATTATATATATTATATATAATATATATATATATATATATAATATATATATATATATATATATATATATATATATATTATTATATATATATATATTTTATTTATTTATTTGTTTATTTTTTGCAATTTTGTTGGAATTAGATGGTTTATTCACGTTTTTGAACAAAGATTAAGCCTCAACTTTGACATTACTGGCACTTTAAATACACTAGCTAGCTAACTAACTAATTAATACTAAGATAGTTGTATTGTTATTAGAGCTACAAGGATTAATTGGCTTGTTGACAATAAGAAAAAACATAATTGTAATTTACTCATCTAAACTATAGACCACAGACTTGCAAAAACACAAACAAATAAAAATATAGCAACATAATTCATTCAAATGATCAATTAAGTAAGTCAGTGAACTATATCAGATTTTGATCACAAATACACTTCTTTCAGAAATATTCTCTCTCTAGAAAACTTCAGACCCTAAATTATAACACATATTTGACTAAAATGTGCTGTCTAAAAGTGCTAGTGTTCGATAAAAATATTAGTTTGACTTGCTAACTACTAAATTATGTATTTGTTATCAAGATATTGTTAAACTATTTAGCCTACCACCTTAAATATCTTCATTATTTATATTTTTCTAACATTTTGGAATTGTTGCTAGTAGCCTACTTATTTGACTAAATGTGATTTCTAAAGTGTTATTTGTTTGACTAGCCGACTACTAAATTATTAATTTGTTACCAAGATATTGTGAAAATATTTAGCCTATACCACCTTAAATATCTTCATTATTTATATTTTTCATTTTATGCTTGTTGCTAGTACTTTGGCTTCGTTTCCTGTGCAGTGACTCGTCTGTCTGCTCTGAAAACCTGCTCGTAAAGGCACCTGTGAGGGGGCGGGGCTTGTGCCTGGAGGGGGCGGGGCTTACGTCCGACAGGTGCCTGCTGCTGCTGCTGAAGTTCACTCACTCACCTGCCCGTAATCTGCTCTCCACGCTCCGCAGACGAGACACGTTTGCATCTGCACCGTTTTTGGACAACTACAGCAGCTTTTCTACTTTCAAACTCGCACTGGATTGACAATTTAAAACTTTTTTGTGAAGATATAGCATCGGATTGACGTCGTGGAGCAACGTGACTTCTGATTCTTGGAGTATTTTCGCGTCGTTTTGCCGCAAAAACAAATGCAGCGCGGATTTGTACACTTTCTACAATGACTTTTGAGTGAAGACTTTTGAAAGAAGAAGGAAAGTGACTTTACATTTTGTTTGAAGATGGATTTGTTGAGGAAAAACACAGAAACGTGCGCCTTGTTGCTACTTCTTTACGGTGAGTCTCTTGACACGTAACGTAACATTTTTAACGCTTTTAGTAAATTTACGAATTCACCTATTGTTTAATTTTGTAGATATATATTTTTGCAATTGATTCTTATTCTGATACTCTTCTCATTTGCTTGCTTTATTTTTTCCTGAAATATGTAATCAAAGCTAATTTAATCATGTTTTTATGCAGATTAGCTAAAATGCTATTAGCCTTTTTGTCTTGAACGAGTGCATTTTCTCATTCTTTCGCATTCTGCATATTTTTTAAGTTTAAAAAAAAATGATTTTGAGAGTTGTTTTTATACATTTTCTTTTCGTTTTGCAGTTCTATGTCACTAATTGACTTACTATTGATTTTATCTTGTGTTTTTGCTATCTTTGCTTGAGTTAGTTGTGGCTCTTGATGAGAAAAGCAGGTTAATGCATCGTCATTATCATAATATTTGCACACAGGCGTCACTGAGAACAAGAGAGTCAACTTTGGGGGCCAAGATAAATAATAATAAAATGACAGTAGTACAGTTTTATATCACATTCAACCATGAAAATAAAAAAGTAACAGGCGAGATGGTTTAATGGACACATATAATGCAAGACTGACTTTTTGGAGTTTTTAATCATTTTCTAACATCACAAACAAAGCTGGACTTGTGTCTGTGAGATTCTTTCCCTCGGAGCCTCAGAAAACACTGTTCTGAATAGATCTGTAATGTGATGGGTAGGTCACTGAGCCAGGTCCTGCAATGTTTTTGTGCCATCAATAATCCAGACTCAGGAAAATCGATGGCATGACAAAATTGTAGGCACATTCTTTGTTGTAGACTTTTTCACATATCCAATGTAGTTTTTCCAGTACTAAACAGTGAGCGAGTTTAGTCAGTAACAGAATTCGCCAGATCTAAAACATGTAAAAGTATATTGTAAAGTTTTTTGTGCCAAAATGCAGTGTTATTAAAGGTGCACTGTGTAGATATCTAGTAGGAAGTCACCGACACAATTAGTAGTAATAAAAAGTTAAAACCATTCTTTCTGACATTCTGAATGGGTATGTTTTATCTCATAAGTAAAGACACATTTTTTAGTATATTTTTGGGCAAAAAGTCACACTGTGGACTTTTAAAGGGGATGACTAGCTCTTTTGACATGGCAAAAAATTATTATGACAATTTTCCTGGAGGCAGATCACTGTTTTGATTTAATCACAATTCTTGTAGACTATTGTCTTATTGCCTTTCAGGTAAATACAATCATCTTCTTTTTCTGAAAGTCCCTACTTTTCTGTGATTGGTTAAATCCAGCTGTCACTCACTCAGAGCAGAACTAAGATTGACCAGTGTTGACAGATTTTCAGAAAAAAATGTGACGAAGTCTTTGAAAAAACTCCCAAGACAAGCAATCTCAGCCCATACATAAAGTTATTCAGATAATCGATTAATTAGAACATTGTGTGATAAAACAATTTTGGCATTTCTAACACTAGTAACAGCTTTTGAAAATATGCTAAAATCTATGTTTTTCATTCATAAATGGATACATTTTTGTAAATCAAACTTGAAATATTGCCAAAATTCACCTGGAACTTGACTTGAAGCTGCAGCACAAAGACCCCAACACATGATCTTCAAAACTCATAAGATCATTAAAAACAGACGCACAAATTCATTATAAAGAAACGAACTTGGCAACTCTGAGGCTGAGAGAAGTAGGTAGTAGTTTATTTGAAAGGGATTGAACATTAAACATTGTTGCCCTGCTAGGTGCAACAACTAGGTTGGAAATAATTGTCTGTATTTTAACAAACCGATGAATTAAATTAGAGAAATGGGAAATCACAATTTGACGATTTCACCAAAAAAAGCAGATTGTCACAACAGTGAGCTCACGAATCGATTTTTATCACGATAATGCCCAGACCTACGTGCACCTAATATGCAGAAAGAGCTGCAGCTGGAACAACTTGAGCTAGGGCTGTTGTCAGCTACAAGAGTTTATAATTATCACTGTGCAAAACAAAAGTTATGCTGCTAATCCTACATTTGTGAATGAAATTTGACTCTACGACCCATAAAAGTTACATTATTAAAGGTAGCTGATTTTTACACTGCAAACATGATTTAGGTTTAAAATCTGACAACTTCCTCTCATAAATCCTTGGACACATGGTTAATATCGACATGTATTCATTTTGGTTTATGGCTTATAAACTTCAATTTTATTTCTAATCAGCTCCTGATTAGAAATACAATTATTTATTATTTAGTTCAGACAGCACTCAGAGGTCTAATTTTTTCACAAAGTGCTGTACTATATACTTTTTAGTGTAAAGCACAAAGTTTACAAATTTACAACAAAAAAGTTATCTACCCCGCCAGACGTCTGTCAGACCGGTTCATACCTGATTAAAACAGTGACGTCGGCTGAAAATCTCTCTGTTGGCCCTCAAAATGACAGTTATTGATCGTCCTGTAGACTCCGTAGAGAGATGACAAAATTAGTCTAGTATTCTTATTGTGACTGAATTCTTATTGTGACTGAATTAAGTGTTAGGCAATATTCTTAAAAAATCTATGCGTATTTTCATGCTTTTGTAAATATATTTATTGATTTGGAATCTTTTATGATTTCCAATAAGCATCATTAAACTCATTACAATACCGGAAACAGTTTATGACACTTGTAGGCCGGCGTGAGTTAGTGATAAACTTTTAAACCTGCCTGATAACTGATAAGATATAAAATCACTATTTCCTGTGATTGTGTAACTTTAGACGAATGCCAAAGCTTAATCTGATGGAGAAGTCGCATGTGAATGGTGAAGTTAAATACTTTCACACAGAGATAGTGTATTGAGAATATTTGAAATGTCATAGTCACGAGGACATAAAAACACTTTCATACACTCGCTTTAGCAAATCTGGATAGCTTTAGTCCAATCATAATTAAGGATTAAGATTAGGGAAATGGGAATTTTGGATCTGATATTTGGACTTTTGCATTTTAGAATCTATAGCACATCTCTCAAGATCACACGTGTTTTTCTCTATAATAAAAAATAACTTGGACATATATTTTGTAGCATTATTAAGTAAACATGCAGCCACATTTTTTATCTTAAAACTGCAAACATGATCTAAGTTTAAATCTGACAACTTCCTCTCAGAAATCCTTCAACATATGGTTAAAATCGACATGTATTCACTCATTTGGTTGCAATTACGGCTTATAAACTTCTTTTTACAAACAACAAAGTGAAACTGAAGAAGACCACTCGAGCTCAGCCAATCATAGAGCTGCATTAAGCTCCTGATTAGAACAAAAAGTGTTTATTAGTAAATTCAGACAGTACTTGTGGTACTGTGCTGTGTTTATCATAGACTTTTTAGTGGAAAACAAAGTTTACTAATTTACAACTAAAAAAGTTAGTTACCACAACTTAAATTGTTTATTTAATTTTTATTTTTTTACATATTAGTCTGTTAAAAATAACTGATTTGATGGTTGGACTAAAGATGCACTGATTCGATACTGGAATCGGATATTAGTGCTGATCCAGGAAATTTTGAAGGATTGGGCATTGGCTGCATGACATTGGTTTAGTCCTTACACTAGGTTAATATCAGGAAGTATCAGAACTGAAAAAGCTTTATCGGTGCATCTGTAGGTTGGACGACAAATTTAGATTGACGCATGTCACTAGACACTAGAAAACCTCTAAAAATATATAAACTATATTTTTCAGTACTGTTGATGCTAGGGCTGCTCGATTATGATGAAAATAATAATCACGATTACTTGAATCATAATTGAAATCACGATTATTCAAACGATCACTTGTGTAGAGAGACTGCAGAGCGTTAAGGTTTCCTTAAGTGTGATTTTTTTTTCTTTTTATGAAGTGCTACTCAAAAACTACAAAAGCTAAAAACTTAAAATTTCTGACAAAGTTGTACCTTCATAGGACATATCTAAACATGCAGCCCATTAACGTTTGTCTTTGGATTGTAAAAATTTAGCATTTTTAAAGTTTTTTTTGTTTTTTTTTGCCTCATGTGAAATTCAAGCTTTCAAACTGGCATTTAAGGGGTTAAGTTTCTAAGGATTTTTATAAAACACATATTTTTGAGCAGGGGTAGATCTTTAAAATGAGGTGGAAAAAAGTATGAAAAATATGAAACTATGATGTTTTTATGAAGGTTTTGTAAGTGGACATTTTTGTCCTTAAGGTCTTGAGTGTGACACTTATTTTTTCCCAGTAATCCAAAGCACTAGCCAAAAAAAAAAAAAAAAAAATCACAAGATTTAAGCTTTGTCTCCAAATTTCATAGCCGTCATAAATAAACGTGAAATGGTTGGTCGACAAAGTTTGAAAAACAGGCAAAATGGACATAAATATCCACAGAGAATCCAGAGAGTTAAATAGTGAGTGAAATATGTGACAGCTCCCACAGAAAGAAACGGATTCTAAAATTGTAACGAAACCAGTGAAATTTAGGAGCAGGCTTATAAGTTACGGCCTATAATCACGATTACTCGATTACACAATTTTTGTTGACGATTACAGCAATAATTGTAATTGAAATTGAAATTCGATTAATTGCACAGCCCTATTTGATGCCATTAAAATCATCGGTATCAGCCAAAATTGACACTTTACCCATATTCACAATCCTATTCCAGTCCAAATTGTAGTGCTAACAAATGTTTATTTAGTGAAGCTAAACAATTATCATTAACTTCTTTTGTCCAAACATAATGCTCTCAGTAGAAGTTTGTCTGTGAACTACAGTCACTTTAAAATTACTGTAAGTAACTGATTTTGGTTTTGAGCAACTGTAAATAAGTTAAGTTTCAGAAGCGTCACTTGACTGCAGTCAAGCAGTCGAAACATGTAAAAGATATGACAAATAAACAACCACTGGTCTGACATAAGAATTTGAAATTTAATTTAGAAAAGAAGACCAAATAAACCTTTTTAAAAAATTGTATAAGCTTCTTTTGAGACGTTCCAAAACATATCACTAATAATGACATCAAAATACAATTTTTAATAAATTAAACACCTTGGAGCAAATCTATAAACTGTAACAGGATTTGCACTATTTTGATTATGATAAATATTGTTGTCTTGTTCTTTAGACCCTGTAGTTTTGTGAATGTTCTAGTGAAAACTCCTTGTCCCACCAAACATCTTTAGTCTTAAGATCTTAATGAGCGAGCACACGTTTTCTGGGTAATTAGTTTTTGTAAGTGACTCTAACTTGACTCATGTCCATCACTTCTCGCCTTTTTAAAGCCACTGACAGTCCAACAAAAGCTGTTTGGATTTCAGACGGACCCAAACCTAAACCAATACAACCGCACTTTTGTTGTAAGAGCAAATCTAACACACAAACTGTGACTGAAATGACTAACAGCAGTGTAATTCTAAACAGCCAAATGTGCAGGTTTATCGAGTTAGTTATGGTGATGGAGAAATCTGTAGAAATGAAAAGGTTATTGGCCCTGTTAGGGTACATTTATTTAGAAGAGAGCTCTGGCTTCCCAATAAGGGTTTGACTCCTGGGTCAAGCCAAGTCAGCATCTCACGATCTCTCTGGTGGAGTTTGCCTGTTCTCCCTGTGTCAGTGTTGGTTTTCTCCAGGTACTTGGGTTTCTCTCACCTCCAATTGCATCTTTGGTTAATTGGACTGGACATTACTTCAAATTTCAACGAGAGAGTGAATGATTGTCTCTAACCCTGTAATGAGTTGACCAATGTCCAGGATGTTCCTCCGCCTAAGGCCCAAAGTCACTTTCAACTGTGACTCCTATAAATGAATGAATATTAACTAGTAATTGCGTACCCTCTTGCTGTTTTCAAGGTCTTGGAAAGTGCTTACATTTAGGGTGAAGTGCTTGAAAACGGCATGAATAGTCTTCAATAGAGGTATTCAAACGACAGGATTCTAAATATCAGCAGTGAGTGGTGAAAATGCATCAGAGTCAGGGCAGGGAGAACATTTTCTCCTATAAGTGTCAAAACACTACAGAAATTAAAAATGCAAATAAACATTGTTAGAAAAGCAGAACATAACAAGACTTTCTTCGCCCCTCACATTTGTCACTGACACAGACTTTAGGGTCAAACACAGTTCACTCTTGTTCAATAAGAGTAAATTATTTGTGTGACAGTAAAATGTCCTAGATCTTCAACTGTCTGAAGCTACAAGCTAGCTAAGCTCTGAACTGTCGCTGTGTCAACAGAAGAATCGATTTCCACTCAGAAAAATCAGACCAAACATTAGTTAATGAACACTTTTTAATCAATCATTCAATTTTCAGGAAGAAAAAGCTGTATTTTTCATATTTTTAGCCAATGCTTAAACAAAGAAAAACATGACTTATTTTAAGCATTCATTCTCTCATTATCCACTTTAAGACTGTTACTTTTGACAGTGCATTTTTCGGTCCTGATTTTTTTCAACTGTACTTAAAGGTGGGGTAGTTGATTTTTTTAGTTGTAAATTAGTAGACTTTGTGTTTTTCACTAAAAAGTCCATGATAAATGCAGCACTTTGTGAAAAAATTAGACAACTGAGTAGTGTCTGAATGGAATAATAAAGAATTTTAGCTTTAATCAGGAGCCAAATGCAGCTCTCTGATTGGCTGTGCTTGGGTGGCCCTCTCCAGTTTCAGTTTGCTGTTTATAAAAAGTGGTATTTAAGCCACAATTGCCACCAAAAATCAATACACGTCAATATTAACCATGTGTTGAAGGATTTATGAGAGGAAGTAGTCAGTTTTAAAACCTAAATTTTGTTTGCAGTATTAAAATTAGCTACCCTACCTTTAAGTCCTTGTTTAGATTTGGTTTAATGCTGGGATACTCATGTGGTTTAACAATTATTTGGAAATGTTGTAGATTTTGTAAATTTTTCGCTTGTTTCTCTCTAAAAAATCTGGCAACACTGGTCAGCGTTTGACAGAAAATTTTGTAGCGTAATTAAAATGGACCGCAGCATTGTTGGTATATAGAAATACATTTAGTTCTGAATTTGATACAAGACTTCAAGTTGTGATGCTTCTTTGGTGAAATCGTAACATTATGATTTCCCATTTTAATGCATCCGTCTGTTCTAATCTAGACCAACCTTCTTCTTTAAGCCTCAGAGTTGCCAAGTCGGCTTCTTTATATCGACTTTGGGCTTTATGCGAGTCCTTTATGAATTTCAACAATTATGTTTGTTTGTTTTTTTTTGGCTGTCCTTTCATATTTTCATGTCTACAAGTCGTTATGAATGTTAGAAATTGTTTAAAACTTGTTTTGCGGAGACACACAATGTTCTAATAATGGATTATTTTAATAACTTTATTGAAGGGTTGTTTTGGGATGTTTGGTCGCTTGTTTCTCTCTAAAAATCTGGCAACACTGGTAGCCTTTAACAGGAAATTTTGTAGCGTAATTAAAATGGACCGCAGCATTAGTTGGTACAAGAAATACATTTATTTCTGAATGTTTAGGGCAACCCCATGTCAAAAACAGCAAGGCACTGTGCATAGGCCATGGTTCTCTGTAAAATCTGTCCCCCTGGAAAATTAGGTCGAATAGCCATTGGGATTGTCAGCTGTTGTCAGAGCTACCCATCAATAAGCAGTGTAACATACTAAACATGGCGGCACGGTGGCTGAGCGGTTAGCCTCACAGCAAGAAGGTCGCGGGTTCGATTCCCGCACGGGCCCGGACCTTTCTGTGTGGAGTTTGCATGTTTCTCCCCGTGTCTGGGTGGGTTTCCTCCGGGCACTCCGGTTTCCCCCACCAACCAATAACATGCATGTTAGGGTAATATCCTCCAGCTACGGTAGTCCTGACCAAGCCTAGCAACAACATCTGGAGATGGGTCCCCCGAGGCGATCACTGCTCCTGAGGAGATGCCCCAGAGGCATTGAAGGATGGGTCAATTTCCCAATTTCCCTACGGGGACAATAAAGTGTACCTTAACCTTAACCTTAACTGGTGTGCATGCTCTGTAACCCCTGAACCTACGATGTCTATATAAATGTTCAGACTGTTCACTTCTAATGAACGGGCACAGTTCTGACCTGTCCCACTAAAGATTCTTTGTCTGACTTCCTCGTCACACTCACACGCACGGTCGGTTACGCTAGTTTATTTGACTAATCTTATATAATACTTTGCTAAATTGCTGTTTTAAATCTTTTTTCTGTCTATGCCAGATGTTTTGCAGATAAATTAGTGTTTAGTTGCAGCAGCAGAATCTGTGGTTTAGTTCGTGACTCGATGGTTCAGAAGCTGATATATTGTCTTGTACAGTGTGTTTGTTCTCAGAGAGTTGGAGAATGTGGACCTGTGACATTCTTCTTCTTCTGCTGTTCGTGACGAAGACGTTTGAATCACAAAACCTTTCACAACTTCCTGTTTTCCTGCGTCTCTGTCTCTGCCCTTCTTTGTGCTGCTTACAAAGTCTCGTGACTCGTAGAAGGGTCTCTGAACGCCGCTTCAGACTGGTTCTTGAATGCAGAGGACAATTGTCTGTACGAAGGCAATTATGACTGGGTGATATGGCAAAAAATGAATATGAGCCAGATCACAATTTCAATTTAATCATGATTCCTATGGGCTGTTTATTTTCTAATTGCTTTTAAATTAAATACAAGAAAGTTCCTTCTTCACTGTCGGTAAATCCAGTTGTCAAAAGCTGTCCTGTGTTGCCATATTTTCAGAAACAAACAAGCGATCAAGCCTTTGAAAATAAAATAAACAGTTAATCAGAATATTGTGTGTTAATGATTTTGGTGTATGCGTCGATTAGTCGCATCACTCATTTTGAGTTTTGACTCCAAAGCTGCTTTTATTTGTGGTTTCTTTAGGGCTGCAACAAGTTTATCAATTAATCGCAACTAACTTGATTATTCCAATAATCGTCAACAAAATTAGTGATTGGATAATCATTAACTGGTTTTTATTTATGTAGGTAGCTGAGAAAAAAAAACTCAGCAATAATGATTATAATATATTATTATACTTTCTATATATACACAGTATTGACCCTATTTTGTCCCGCCTACTTTTCTAGGACGTGCACTTCCTGTTTAGCTGCATTTAGCCTGTAGATTTCAGTCGATGGCTTTATTTTATCTGTCATTATATTTAATTCAAATTGCCCCACAAGACAGACAAACAAACATGTTAGCTACCTTAACAGAGCTAAACAGGAAGTGCATTTCCAAGCCAAGTGGGCGGGACAAAATAGGGTCAATATATATAGTTTTTTTTTTGTGTGTGGGGGGGGGGGGTGTAAACACTAGTTTGTTTTTTTTAATCTTCAACTCTGGGCAATAGGCTCTGTGCACAGAACTTCAGTTGGCTTGTGTACGTTCAAAATAGCTAACTTCTGTACATACGACCATATCCTGTCAGCGTTAGCATTTAGATACAAACACGTCTCTTTTCTGTGATAAAAATGTAATCATGAGCTCATCTCTGTCACTCACAATCTGCTTCTTTGACGAAATCGTTGTGATCGTATTGTGATTTCCCAATTCTCTGTTTAATTAGAGACTATTAACTCCTACTTCTCTCAGAGTGTTGCCAAGTCTGCTTCTTTATAGCGACTTTTTGCTTCTTTTGTGTCTTATGAGTTTTTTGGGCTGCACATTAAAGTTATAATTGTTGCATTTTTTCAAGTTTGATCTATGAAAATATATCTACTTATTACTAAAACATGGATTATTATTTTTAGCAAATTGTCATGTCTAAAAGTAATTAGACGGAAATAGAAAATGTTCGAATTTTGTTTTGCGGAGACACACAATGCTCTAAATAATTAGGTGTTTTAATAACTTTGTAGATGTTTTGAATTTTTTTTCAAAGGCTTGATCGCTTGTTTCCCTCTGAAAATCTGGCAACACGTGGTTTGACAGCTGGATTTAACCGCTGACAGTGAAGAAAGAACTCGAAATTGTTATCTGGCTCCAGGAAGATTGTGATACCCTAAGTAACCCTATATAAAGTTTTTGCCCTGTCGTCCAGGTTTAACTTTATGTATTACCTTGTTTTAATCTTCTCTTGGTTCTAGTTTAGCTCTGCATTATTGTGACTTGTAGTTTGTCATTTCTCTTCCCCTGCAGACTGTGAAATCCTGCACACCTAGAACAGGAAAGTCTCGTAAAGCGACTGATATCTGTGGTAAAGAGAGTCCGTGAGTTTACGAGTCTTTTCTCTTTTTATGGAGCAGAAAGATAAGATCAGATCCATCACAAAAGACAGGAAAACACTTCAGACCGACACACATACTGAAGAAAAAGAGGATGAACCAGGGTCAAGCTTGGTCTGAAACAGGATAAAGCAATGCCTAAACAGGATTAAAACGAGGACAAAACCCTCTAAGATTAGCTGACGTATTATGCAAATTGGCTTTTTCAGTTTTAATTCTGTTTTAACATCACTTCCTGATCACAAACACAGCTGGAGTTTTGTCAGTCAGATCCTATTCTTGCCCCTCTGAGCCTCAGAAAAAACTGTCCTGAATGATCATAGGCAATGTTCCCTCTAATTTTTCTTGAGTCTGAGCAAACAGGCAAGCTCCCTGAGCAGACCCTCGGATGGCTGTGAGCAACTTCAAACGCATACATTATTAATCGCAATTAATCGAATATAGCTGAAAAGTTCAATAAATAACTATTTGAACCTATTTTTTCCAAAAGATGATTTTTTTTAAGTGTATTTAAGGTTCTTCATTTTGTAGAGTGTACAATTCTGCACATTTTGTGGTATTTTGGCTTAGATGCACAATTTTATAACAAAATTATATATTTAAAAATGTCTAATTTGTAGTTCAATGAATAAACTCAGTTTTACATAATAATATTACCAGTGTTCATCAGTTTTGATATTTTTAGGATCAGAATGTTATTTCATCTTGTTTAGGCTAAACAGAAATAAATGTATAAAACCAAGCTCATGGTTTTAGCTTTAGCCACTCATAGAACTATAGTTACATAGGTAACTAACATTTTCAGTCCTGATGAAAACCTGGTCCAGTTCTGGATAGTCCTGGTTAAAATCAGCTCAGTGCTCACTAAATACACTGTGGGAAGTGAAACAAGGCCGTTTTTAACGTTTTCAAAGTAAACATCACAGACACGTGTGTAAAAGTTCGTGCATTGCCGCTGATCAGCGCTGATTCTCCGCGCGCATATTTAATGAGGTGTTATCGGTTTGAAGTCTTTAACGAGCCGTATCTCTGCGATTCTTGGGTCTTTTTGGATAGTTTAAAAACCCAGACAGAGCTCAGACTCGCCTCTGTCCTGCTGTCCCTACATCAGAGCTACATCAGACCCATCAGTATTTAAAGCGCTATAGCAGCAACGGAGCAGATCTGTTGATGAGAGTGAGGAGGAGAAAAGGGGCGAATCAAGTGACCCGCGTTAATGCCCACGCAGGTTGTAAAACGTATTCACATAGCAACAAAGTACAAAATTAGTAGCTATGATGACTAGGCTATATTAAGGCCAAAGCACGAAAAAAAAAGGTTCGGAGGAGAGTCCAATTGCCATTTTAGTTTGGATATTTTCCTTGTGCGCAACCCAAACTTTCTGTGCGCGGACACCGTGGGAGTAGTGTGCAATTGCGCACGCGCGCAGCTTAGAGGGAACATTGATCCTAGGCCTGCTTGATTACAATGAATCATTTATTTAAAAGATAAGTGAAAACTATTTTTTGCTTAGAGAGAGTGCAGAGTGTTAGCATCCCATAAAATGTGTAGAGTGAAGAGATAAAATGAAATATGTGACAGATCTCACAGGAATAAACGTAAATGTATTCTACAGTTATAAAGAAACCATCTTTACTTTCCATAACAAGGACATTTATGGGCTGATGTATGATTCGATTTCATTTCTCTCTGTGGAAAAACTGACGTCTCAGCATTAGAGCTTATGGTAGCGGGTCCTTTATGGCATTAACCAATAACTGTTGTTAAGTCATTGTACAGTGTAAAAAACAAACCAGGAAAACCCAGACCCAAAATAAGACTCATGTTTAGTAGATTTTCTTTAGAGAAGTTCAGTGATTATTCTGAAGTGACGCAGACGGAGACAGAGAAGTAAAGAGCAGACACACAGAAGAGTCTTTAGAGCAGGTTTAACAAAGACGATGTGGAGGAGCCATTAGACTGTAAAAGGACCTTTTCTACGTGCTTTAGCTTTAGCATCTCATTAGACTCACAGCTTCAACATGTAACCAGGACAGTTTAAACTTTAGGACAGTCATGAACAGAGGCGGGACTAAGCATGGTTTGTAAGTCTCAAGTAAGTCTGAAGTCTGCAGCTCAAGTCCCAAGTCACTGTTTAATGAGTTTTTAAGTCAAATGCTGAATACACATGTGACATATCTCAGGTAAATGGCAAATGTAGACTTAAAAGTGGAGTAGCTTATTTTCACACTGCAAACACAATTTAGGTTTAAATGTAACTACTTCCTCTCTTAAAACGTTCGACATATGGTTAATATCGACATGTGTTCATTTTGGTTGCAATTATGGTCAATAAACATATTTTTACAAACAACATAGTGACACTGAAGAGGGCATCGCTCAGATTGGGCTGTGTTCGGCTCTCATTTATTTTAAAAAGTTTCTGGGGGGCTACACCCAGTGAATTTTTTGCAAAACTTGTAGAATGTTGTGATTAGGGTGTCAAATTAGTGCATTAATTGAGATTAATTACAGACATATTAATCGAGTTAATTTTGAAATCTTTAACTTCATTGTTTGTGACATAAGGGTTGTTCAACTTAACAATTTAGCAACAAAACACTTCCTAAAGTCTTCATTTTTTGCAATATATTTATATTTCCATTTGCAACAATAATGTAATTAATTAAACTAGATAAAAACAAAACAAAACACTTAGTTGAGTTGAGTGTTTTTCTCAGCAATTTTTAGGTGAGATTACAGATCATAATTAATTAATCCCTTCAAATTTTTTATCCCTTGAAAGCACTAGTTGTGATGTCATCTGCAATCCAAAAATGTATGAAGTTATCTAGACTTATGTCTTTAGGCGTGAATGCCTACAGTTGTGTTATTTTGAGGGTTGAGTCATGATGTTTTAGACCATACATGTTCACTGTGTAACTTAAAGAATATCTAAAGCATACATTTGTTTTTGTTAGGCTAAAAAACAATATTAAAATGTGTGCTGTTTCCTTAATGTTTCCTTAAATGCCCATTTCAAATTTCCTTTGTGATTAATAAAGTAAATATCTATTTGATTTTTTTTCCATGTCCTTTATAGGAACCTCCTTTTGCTTTTTCCATAGAAATCTTGTTCTTTATATAAGTATTCACAGTATGTTATGAAACAGATGTTTAACAATGAAGAATGTCCATAATTAATGTGTTAATTATTATTGTTAAAGTTAGTGTCAGTTTAGTTTAGAACTTGCCAACACTTTTGCCCCATTTTCTTGAGCTGAAAAGTCAACTGCACACTTATAAATAGAAATAGAAAGTTTAAGCTGTACTTTGTAACGTTGTTAATTGTGCTTTTTTCAAGTCGTCATAAAGTTACAGTGCACAGTGTTTAAATATATTTATGATCCTGATTTAGTCTCTATTCTCGCTTTAACCCAGATTTTTTCTCTCGTTCTTAGCTCATTTCCTCTGTGAACTTATGTCCCGCTCATATCGACTGGAGGCTAATGATTGAACTCTGCTCTGTTCTTATGAATGAGTAACCAGCGCTAAAACATGTCAGCCTCAGATCCTTTACACTCTGTATTTGTGTCCCACGCTTCAGACGTCTGATAAAGTCTGATAAAGAACAGCCACGTCCAGACCAGAGTGAAACTGTGTTGAGTCCAGTGAGTCATGAAAAGGTTTAGTCTTATTCTCCTGTAATCTGTTTCTAAGGAAAGTTAAATAAGCATGTTGGTGTGCTGCTTTCTTGTTGTGAGGGTGAGTGGTGTAAGTACAAACAGTAAGCAGATATGCTGCAGGGCCTTCTCTGCACCCAAAATTTAAACAAGTCCAACTAAGTAAGATGTGCTGCGGTGCGCTCATCGCCAGGTGTGGGAGACTCAGAGCAAATTATGGTAAAAGAATGTTAATGCAGAAGTGTAAACTGACATCTTCTCTTCTGTTTTAGCCTCTGCATCAGTGCAAAGTCACTCAGTTCTAGACTTTACTGCGCTAAAGTTTCTGTGTGCGTACAATTATATCACAAAATTCCAAACTTTATATCATCAACAATATAATTTTTTTTTGGCGATATTATCATCAACGGTATATTATCGCCCTGCCCTAGATAATGCTAAACAAAAGTAATGTTTTATGCCTGTAACCAATGCTTAGATTGTTTTTGTGGCAGTTAAACACCCCAGTTTCACTTTTTATGGTGATTGTTGATCTCTTTTCTGAAGTGGGACTCTCTTGACCAGATATTTAAAAGTTCGAGTGACGTTCCAGTGCCTTTGTACAGCTGGAAAGTGAGAAATATCCCAGTTCTGCAGTTTTGATTTTATCACAAACATGTCTTTAAGTATTATTCTTGTTCTTTGTCTGCAGCACAAACTTTAAAAAGCGTTTGTTCGTCAATATGAACAATATGAATGTCTTTCATGGCGCTATGAAATTATTTTTTCTTGGTCCAAAATACAATCGAGCGTTATGGTATTGTGTGAAAGAAACGCTCGTGTACCAGGTGAATAATAGACTTTTTTTTTTTGTTATTCTATTTTACCCTCAGTTATGCATTTAAAAAAAACTAGAGTAAGAAAATCAGCCATTGGTATCGGCAACGGCTACAAATTTTTAAATATCTGTATCGCCATCGGCCAAAGAAAAACCCATACCGGTCGGTCTCTAATCAGTGTACCTTCAAATATTTTCAATCTAGTGATTTGTAAATACATACAAGTTGGTGGTGACAGAGAATTTTCTGAGCATCAGGACAAACATGCATGAACTAATGATGAGTGAACACTGTTATAACGTGGATAAAAACTCAAGAGAAGGGTAAAACAAAATATACATTGCCTTTTATATTATTGACTTGTTTATTATATCATAACTACAGCAAAAGCACTTTATGTACATTACTTTTTTACTTTCCATTACAACCCAATATTTGACTAAATCATTTAAATTCAACAGTAAAAACACAACACAGACTCTTATTTAAAGCAGAAAACTCACACTTGTCCTTTCCTCTCACGTGTCTCTGTAATGTGTCTGAGAGTTACATAATAAATCAGACGTTTGGGTTTGCAGCTGATGCGTTTGGGACAATGAAGCGAGTCGTTGTTGACACTGGACAGATTTTTGGCTCTGAGTCTGATCAGGACGCTTCTCAAACAGGTTCTAAGACATTGAGATCTGAAACGCGACGTCCTTCCTGTCAAAGCCAACCGCGTTATTAATGAGACACTGACTGGAATCAAACGACTATAAAAAGACTAAACTGGTTCAAATGCAGCAGCAAAACAGGACAGCAACCAATGATTATTTGTAACGATTAGAAAGATTTTTGATGAAAAAATTCTTGCCTCGATAACCCAGCATTATTACCTATTTACAA
This sequence comes from Mugilogobius chulae, assembly GCA_038363315.1. NCBI lineage: Eukaryota > Metazoa > Chordata > Actinopteri > Gobiiformes > Gobiidae > Mugilogobius > Mugilogobius chulae. The sequence continues at coordinate 51,680 of JBBPFD010000061.1, forward strand.
TAGATTGTGCTCCTAAAACTGCAATAGTCAATGTTTTAGCGCAGATGTAATGCTGCATTCATGTAGTCTTCTGGTGCTCGTGTTTCCGAAATGAGAGGTCGAGATTCCGACCTTGTTTGCATTCATGTGCTTTTTACTTTGGAAAGTCGGATTTTGTTGTTAACCATAATAAATAAATGGCACAGCACTTTTAACAGAGCTTAATAGGTTAACAGTTAGATCTGATACCAGCCTGACCAAAACTAAGGTTAAAAGTTGTTAGTATCTATTTCATCAGTCTCCATGTGTCAGTGACGTCTGGTGCTGAGCTCGGGCAGCTCAGTTTGTCCCGAGTTTCCGAGCAGTTGTTCCGAGCTGCTCGAGCGTTCATGTGCATTTTTCAACTCGGAACACATTTTTCCGAGTTCCTGAGGATCACATGAATGCAGCAAGTCAAACAGTGCTTCTAAATAAATAAGAATAATTGATTCTAACGCATTTTGCAGAGATTTACAACTGTCTAACAAAGAATAATCTTAGTGTGCAACAAGTAGGCTACAAGGCATGCCTTTTATAAAAATCTTATCCAGGGCTTTTAAGGCTGTCTGCTTAAGGAAAAGCATTTTCAATGTGGTGATTTCTATTAATAACTAGACACATGGAGCTAAGGAGCGAAAATTCAGCCTGGAAGACTATACCAGCTTCTGCCTCAGTAATCAGCACACCTGCGCTTCATCTCAGATCCAATCATGTCTCGCTCTGCGCAGCTTGTTCAATCAGCTTCAGCTCTCCTCCTCCTTCTCAGCCTATCAGGGCGTCAGAGCCACATTCAAAAGAGCAGCTCAACCTCTGCTCTCGGCTTCAGCTGTCGCAAGCGTCATTTTCGTCTCATCGCAACCCTCCACCTCCCATCTCCACCTCTACTTCCACCTTCTTCCTCTCAACCACCACCAGTGTCTAGGCTCCGGGGGAAATCTCCTACTCCAACAGCTCATCATTTATCGCATGCACATTGTTTTCTGCCGGGGCCTAAGCGCCAACCTGTAACAATAATGTCATCATTAATCGCATCATTTTGTCTGTTTGAGTCTGTCCAGGTTGAAATTTTCTTACAACAAAAATTACTTAAAGCAAAATTATTTTAGCTGCTGTCCATTTGTTTAAAGTATTGACCTGGAGAATGTTGTGATGTCACCTCACATGACCAATAATGAGAGTTACAACAGTTTTAGGAACTCGGGGAGAAAATGCCTGGTATCGGTTACGGCGAGTGCAGAAAATAATGTCTCGGTATCGTATCAGTATCGGAAAAAGTGTATCCCTACTTGAAACATACACAACAAACATGTAAATGAGTGACGTGTGTGGCCAGGTGAATCTGATGGAGCGTTTTCTCATCTTTTTAAAATGGAAGTTATGCAAACTTTTCCTGAAAAATGTAATGAATGAGGCCCAATCTTATTAATAGGAAAAACCAACTCTTGCTCAGAGTCTGGCCTGATTATTATATTTTAGAACATGACCACAACCTATTACAATAATTTAAACAGTTGACTAGTCACAGCTATTCACATTTAATGTGTTTTAAAACCTCATTTCGTCTCTGTCCACAGTGACTTTGGCCTGTGGTGCGTTCGTGGAGCCCGTTCACCTCGGACGTCCCAGCGCTCCATGTCAGACTCTCAGACGCGGCTGCCCTGTCGGTACCAGGCTGGTGACGGTGAGAAGGTGGTCCAGGTCACGTGGTACAAAGGTCTGCCCGACGGGACCAAGGACCAGATGATTACAGCTCACTTCACCGACGGACACACAGGTAAGAGACACACAAACGGACACACAGGTCACGCACACGCTGCATTTTTGTGGAGCTCAAAACTGAAAAAGATGACTTTCATGTGGGTTTTTAATAATCAAGGATGTGAAAAATGTCTAAATTGTAAAAAGTGGCTCGTTACATACTTAGTGCCATAAGTGTCAGAGCAGAGGGAAAATGTGGTCACTGCTATCATTTTAGCTCTCCTGCTTCAATATTTTGGAGATAAGTCCCTTAAACACTTGCGTCTTTGATGAGCCTTTACTAAGGTGCAAGAGTGATCTACTTTGTGAAGTTTTATAGGCCAGTGTTGTTCTGTTAGGCCGTCCAGTTTAGAAGCAGCTCCTCTCGTCCCCTGCCTCTTTTCTCTCAGTAACCACAGCGACGCATCGTGAGTGATGGACACACAGAAACTTAAAACTTTTATTTGAAGTAGATTTAGAGAAATGTTTGGGAGACAATCATGTACAGAAATTTCATAGAAGCAAATGCTAACGCTTTTAAAAATGTCTAAATTAGCAAATCCTTAATGAATGCTAGGCATTGTATTTAGGAGCAGCAGTCACCAAGGACTTTGATTGAAATAGATTTCAATTTGTAATTGTCCAAAGTGTTTCAGAAAATTGAGATTTTACTTTTGGCCATTTGGCCTAAACATTTTTTTTTATCAAAATATAAAAAGAACATTTGTGATAAAGATATAACGTCGTCAGCTACTCCTCCTGGGTCAATTTAAATTGCAAATATTACAATAGACATGTGCACAAATTTATTGAACACAATAACTAAAACAGTTTACATTTACTATATTATTACTGAAAGGCAGTTTTAGGTAGAACATTAATGGTGTCTGAGTTGTAATAATATTTCTTAAAAGTTAGTTTTTGCATTCGATGATCGATCTTTCAAAATAACCACGAGAGTTGTGCATGCATTTTGTAAGTTGTACTTGCGTGTTTCGGGCTCTCAGTTGTAATTCTGCATCCACTCTCATTCATGTTTTAGCTTCTGCAGAGCCTCCACAGTCTGGGCTTACGTCCATTGTGTTCGACAAAATTCTGTTTTTGTTGGAAATTAACTTGTGACTTTTGATAGTCAGTGTCAATTTGAGCTTTTTTCCAGGTTAATCCACAAAAATATCCCCTAATAAAAAAAAAAAATCATATAGCATCGTTTCATGCCTTAAATGTCTACTGAAGATAAAAACATTGCTTAAACATGTCATGGCACAATCTGGCAACATTCGGAATTTGTCACAGTTTCTGTCAGATTTCCTCACAACGAAGAGGAAAACCGCAATGATGCTTTTTCTCATGAATATCGCAATATATGATACACATTATGATATTGCCCTGCACTTCATGTAGCTACTAGTTTTTAAACATGATTTGCAAAAGTACTTGAGTCTGTAACATCCTGAAATACTTAAAAATTCCAGAGGTGCTCATCTTTTTGTCTCTTGTCAAGTTTACACGACTGTTTTCTCATCAAGCTCTGCGAGTCAATAGTCTCGCTTTAACAAAAAAGCAAATTCCCAGCTGTGATCACGCTGGATTGTCTGATAATTTATACAAACACACATTAAAGCCTGTGTTTTCCCTCAGAGTTTGGACGTTACGCCGGTCGTGTGAAGTTCGAGAGCAACAATCCGACAGAAAACTCAGCTCTTCTGATTCCGACCACAGAAGAGTTTGACGAGGGAACCTACACCTGCCACATCTCCACCTTCCCCAACGGAAACTTCGAACGCACCATCGGCCTCACCGTCTGGAGTGAGTACAACACAAACCGTTAAACAAGCCACTCACTGGGTTAAAGCAGGTGAAACTGTTCAGGACGACTCAGAGGAAGTGCGTTTACAGCTGTGACAGTGACACACCTGTTTAATCGTGTTAATTATCACAGCATTTTTGTGTGTCTCAACTAGAAACGCTTCTCTTGTGTATCCATAAGACACATTCACGTCTTCTCATGTCGTATGTTTGGCCACTTCATTGACTCGTGAGCTAATCATTCGCTAAACATTTTGTCTTGAGAGATAAAGAGAGCACCGCAGGTCTTTGACTCTGATGTTTTTATTAATCATCTGCAGGGCGTGGTTGCTGCGTTTTGGATCTAAGCCAGGTACGACCGCAGAGAGGCTAACGTGGGGCTGAGTTAGAAAGTTTGAGTTCAGTGTCTAAACTCTAATGAACAACTGTTCAAGGAGAACCAGGACCTGGAAACCCAAAGAGAAAGTGAATGTTCTACACATGTTTGTGCACAATTTAGGGACGCACCGGCCCAGTTAGTTCATATTCCCAATCAGCATATTTTTGCATTTTTGCTCCTGCTGTTTTGTCTTCATCAACAATAATATAAATATATATTTCCCAATAAGATGACAACATCTCAGGCTGAGAGCTAATGTTACAGTCACCAGCTCTGGGTAAAATAGAATAAGTGCTTTTGTTTTGACTGCCATGTTTCATGAGCTGAACTCAAAGGTTTCCTCTAAAAACTTCTCTAAAAACTTCTCTCAAATATTGTTCACAAATGTGTATTAGTGAGTAGGGCTGTGAAATTAATTGAATTTCAATTTCAATTATGAATATTGCTGTAATCGTTTACAAAAACGGTGTAATCGAGTAACCTTGATTAATAATTAAGTGTGGTTCATAGGTGAGTTTGTAAGCGCTCAGATCAAAAAGTATAAGTCCCAGACTGTTTCTTTACAATTGTAGAGACATTTACAAGATCTCCCACCCTTTTCATTTGATCTCTTTGCATTTAAGGAGCGCAAATATTTGTTTAAATAAGGATTTTACTTATTCTTTAAATAATCGTGATTATTGTTTTCATCATAATCGAGCAGACCTGTTAGTGAGCACTTGTCAGTGTTTCTCTTTGTTTATTGTCTTAGCAGAGCGGCTTGGGTCACGTACGAGCACTGCTATAGGACATGTTGCAGATTTATAATTATTAATGTGACTAGTGACTTTTATTACCTATTAAAACAGTTGAACTGCAGTAAATGACCTTATTATAATAATAATTTAGGACATTTAGAACATAAAATTAAAGATGCACTATCTGGAGGTAGAAAGTCAACTGCAAGATGCAATAGAAACAGAAAGATAAATTCAGTCTTTAGAACATTCATATTGAGGATAAATATCTTATAAGCTACAGTATCTAAAGGAACAACTTTTTAATGAAACAAACAAGAGAGGCCTTCCTCTGGACCATATAATGCTTCATTGGCATGCAAGCTCACTCAGATGAAAGTCAGATTTTTATTTAGTGCCACAAGACATCCAAGGAAAAACGATATATATATTTTTTTTATCTAAAATTACACGGTGTACTTTTTAAAGTTCTCAAATTAAATAAATCCTTGTAAGCCTTGTGGTGAGTGCTGTTAGTAAGGATGAGCCGTTATCAAGATGCTGATTAGAAGTGGCCACAATAAAAGGACACTCACTGTCCATGTTCAGTTTTCACACACTGAAGGAGTTTTGTTTACTATAAGTCGTCTCAAAGGCGTTTTGGAGAATTGAGCAGAACATTCAACATTAAATATACTGTGTTTATATTTTGGTTTATTTGCAAAGTAAGAACGTGATCAGGTTTTTATCGGAATCATAAACATTTCAAAAGGAGACAGAACATAAATCTTACTGTGGTAAATGCACTTTATTGAGCATAACTACAGTGCACATTATGAGTTGTTCTGGTCCAACATTTACCAGAAAAAACTCTCTACTCCTTTTAGTTCTATTAATCTACCACTGACCAGTTTATTTTTTATTATTCCCAGTGTTAAAATGGTTCATCCACAGACACATCTGCCTAATCTCCTGTGATTAAAACATCTCCTGTGAATAATGATTGGACTTAGTTTGTTTTGGCCTTTACGTTGAGAATAATTCCACATTTCTATTCACAGCAGACTCATTAGAGCAGAGCAGATGTGTTTTTAGGAGGGAACGTTCGCCGTAAATCAAAACTCGTCTTTCGCACCTGTTTCAACAACTGTCATTTAAAACAAACACCAGACTCTTGTCAAACGAGACTTAATAATCTCTTTATTATGAATCAGCTGCGTCTGTGACATTTGGACAAGTAAAGAGATTAAACTGTGACTGTATCTGTTTTGATTTTAGTCTAGATCCAGCTAAAGTCTGGCTTAATCAAGTTTAGTTTAGATTTTCTTTAGAGATTGGCAAATGGTAGATATTTTAAGACAATATTGATTATTAGAATACGTTAAAATATAAAAATACACAAAAATAAATGTTTTTGGGTGATTGTGTAAACATACAGACAAAAACACACGTGCAGAAGATCACCTCTCTCCAGAACTTAGTGACAAGTGCCAAACATCAATAGATTTTTCCAGCAAGTCAACACAGATATAAAATCCAGCTGTTAAAGTCTGAAAGCGACCTAGCCTTTGAAAATTAAATCCCAAAACAAGTGACCTCAGCCCTTTAATAAAAACGATTGATTAGATCAATGTGTAGTAAACAAGTTTGTGGCAATTCTGACATTAAAAGCACTTAAAAAATGCTAAAAGACATGTTTCAGTCATAAATGTATTTCTGTAAATCAAACCTGCTAACTTGCTGAAATTCTCCTCTTTTAGTAGATCTGGGCAATATTGATCAAAATCGAATCGTGAGCTCATCTCTGTGACAGTCTGCTTCTTCATGAAATCGTCATGTGATTCACAATCTATTCATACATTTTGAGGGTTGTGTTTTTTTGGGCTGCACATTCAAGTCATAAAACAAGCAAATTTAAGCATTTTTCAAGTTTGATTTACAAAAATATATCCATTATTATGAATGAAACATGGATTCAGGAAAAAAAAAAAAAAAAATGATCTGATGAAGGCTGTTGCCGAACGTAATCTGGTTAATAAATACATTTTGGACATCTGCCATTGGAGTGTGCAATGCAGTTTTCCTACATTGAATTACTTTTCCTTGCATATACACCTCTGCAAGGACATAGGTGTGCGTTACTTTTTCTTGAGAAACATGGATTCTAAACCTCGGACACACTAGAATACATGCAAAGTCAATGAAACCGGCCACACAGTCAGCACTGGTCACGCGTAGCAAGCGTCACGTCGTGCGAGCGTTGTGCTTGCGAAAATTGAGAGCGAAAGAATCCAATCTATTTTTTTTTGTCGCTTCACGCATGCATAAGTGCGTAGAAGCGTAGAATACAGAGAAATACAATCAGGCTTCTGCTGTGTATTTGTGTACTTGCCATCAGCACCACACATCCTGAGACAGGTCTGGCTGTGTGACGGAGCCCTGCTTCAATAGAATGCCTGCTTGAGTTTTCATATTTACTATTAAAACCTTGGTTTGCCATGATCAACCGGCCCAGAGGGAAATATAACCTGTTCATGTGATTATTTTCACTATAGACCCGATACAGAGCATAACACAGACAGATAAACTTGAACAGCTTTCCCATAGAGAAACACAGGGTGAGTGGCTCGTGCACACGGGCAAGCACACATATTCTACTGCATCTGGCGGTGTGGCCACCCATGCATGGACGCATGGCTGTGGTTTCGCTTGCTCACGCATGTCATTTTTGCCACTTGCTGTGTGTCTGGACCCTTAGCATATTTTCATGCATAAAAGTTGATGTTAATGTTAGAAAAACTATTAAAATACACAAAAATCACTAATACTTGTTTGGGGGAAACACACAATGTTCAGATTTTTGACTATTTTTTGTTGGAAGGGCTGAGGTTTCCTGTTTTGGGATTCATTTTCAAAGGCTTGATCACTTGTTTTTCTCTGAAAATCTGGCAACAACACAGCCTTTGACCGCTGGATTTAGCCACTGACAGTGAAGTAGGAACTTTCTCAAAACTCAGATACTTGTTTTTACCTCAACGCCAAAAAAAAAAAAACAGAACAAAAATTGATTGATCAAATCAAAATCGCGATCTGGCTCCAAGAAAATATTTTTTGCCGATCGCCCTAAAAAAAGTAGATTGTCGCAGAGATGAGCTCACAATTCAATTTTTATCACGATATTGCCCAGATCTATCAGGAAAAGAATTTAAAAAACCCTCATATTTTCACTTTTACTTGGTCTTAAATGTTTAGCACCGACTTGGATCCATTTCAACACTTTACGATGTGTTAATTGACTTGCACTTGGCTTTATTCTTTCTAAACTGTCACACTGTTATTATGATGAATGTTTTGGCGTCTTTCTCCTTTGACGCTGGTTCAGACACGCCTCGGATCAAGAAAATCAACAAACCGGTGACTAGTTTTAACCTCTAATGAACTTTCCCTTAAACCGTAAACACACACAGTCCATTATCTCATCGGTTTAAACGTAATCCCAGAGTTTAATCTAATGGGTTTCGCACAGATTTGGACCACCCGTAGAAAAGCAGAGATGATGAGAATGAAACAGGTTTGAGCAAGAATAAGCTCTGATAAGACGACTGAAGTGAAAGCAGCAAAAATAATTAGGGATGGGCGTTTTCAATGTCGAGAAAGAACATCAAACGTCTATTAAGATAAATAGCAAACAAAAGTTAACAAAAGATCTCAGCAGTTGGAGCATGTTTTTGCCAAAGCCAAGTTTAGCAGCTTAATCAACGTCTTAAACTCTTGATTGATTGAGATTTTGGCTGAACAGTCTTCAAAATGTGAGGACGTCAAGCCCAATATTGATATATTAAAATATATAGGGACATTCTAGCTTCAAACCGTAGTGCTCCTTTAGTTGGTATTGCAAAGAAAAAATCTATCCAAAAAGCAATATTTTCTATTGAGCACAATGTAAACATTAAAGGTGGGTTTTCACATTAAACAACAGTAAAGCTGATTTTCACATTGCAAACACAATTTAGGTTTTAAATCGCACTATTTCCACTCATAAAACCTTTGACACATTTCAACATTCATCTTGGTTGCATTTAAAGCTTATAAACTTCTTTTTACAAACAGCAAAGTAAACTGGAGAGGACCACCCAAGCTCAGCCAATCAGAGTGCTGCATTTGAATCCTGATTAGAACTCTTTTGTTCACAAATTGCTGCATTTATCATAGACTTTTTAGTGGAAAACACAAGGTTTACTAATTTGCAATACAGATTAAAAAAAAGGTGGATTTTGTTGCAAATTTGACCTTGTTTCAGATCATGAATGTTTCCTTAAACAGTCGTCAGTTTTGCTAAAAAAAAAAAAAAAGATTTTTAATCTCTAGCTTTGTCTCGCTCCGTCTCTATAAACTCCCGCTCTGATTCGTCAGCGTGAGTCACATGTTACATGGGATTTCCTGAATACTGGCTAGCGCCTCACACGTTTGTGACATCATAAACGTGATCAGTTCTGGACAATCAGCGCGATCGTGGCCTGAGCGGGGTAGAGCAGCGGTGATGCATGATACTATGCTCTACATTTAAACGATTGTTTTTGTGGTGAAAATGGAGAGATATTGCTTCAAAATGAGACGTTTGTTAAAGCTAAAGCTAAGCTAAAGCAGTGAAGTAAATGAAAATGCTCTGACGCTCTTTGGGGAAATTTTTCTTGGGCCCAACCGCTGCAGTTCAGTAGAGCGACCACTAATGCAACTCATACGTGGAGAGAGGGTGCAGAGGTTAATTCAGCTAATACATCCATGAACTAGCTGCCCAGTGAACACTCTAAAACTCCCATAACATGTGACCACACTGACCAATCAGTGCAGGCTAGAGCGAGCTGAGTCAGTGAAAGTGTTTAAAAGCTTGTTTTTAACAAAACGAAAACATCTAAGCCAGAGACAAGTTATATGAGCTAAAAATGGACAAAAAAGGCAACCTTTTTATAAGACAAATGTGACAATGCAAAACGAATTACAAAAGTGTAAAAAAAAAAGATCTTTATTTAAGTTTACAACAGCAGAAGAAGCAGAGAACTCAAATTTTGTTAAATCATTTGTTTATTTTGGTCTTTAACTTCCACCCAAACCACATTGCTGCTTTGTGATTGGTCCATCACTGGTGGTTCGGATTCTCAAAATGCAAAGCAAATGACAGAAAGATCTCTAGATGGATTTTCAAGAATTGTGAACACATTTTAAGAATATGGCTTTCAAGTGGATCTTAGCTTTTTAACTTTAACAATCAATAGAAAATGTTTCGTATCTTCAACCACATTTACGATTTTATTTAAATTTGAATGTCTTGCCCACTTACAATTGTTCTGAAGTGAACCATTGTAAACTAATGAAAGAGTGTTATAATCTCTACACTCTTGGGACAGGAAACGTTCTTGGCACATATAAGTTAAAACCAGACATTAACCTAAGGGGAATCTGGTCTGGTAATCCTCGTCTTACCCATAAACCTGTTCTTCTGTCTGCGTTTGAGGAGAGACGTGAAAAGTGCATCACAGCTGTAAACAACACAATGTAATGACTGTGTGTGTGTCATGTTCGACTGAAAACACATGACGAAGACTTAAACTTACTCATATTCAACAAACAAGGAAATAAGAAAGCTGACATGGCAGAGTAAGGTGAAGAACTATGAAGTTTGTTTTTGTGAAACAGCCATTAAAAATAAATGGGGTATTAACTTTATTTATTTTCCCCCTAAAAATGTGGGTTGTCAATACTGACGAAAACTAATATCCTTAAATGTTTTATTATCCAGATAAACAGAGGTGAGACCAAGTCACTGTTTTGTAAGTCTCAAGTCAAAGAGAGACAGTTCCAAGTAGAGTCCAAGTGTTCTGCTTTTAGTTTTAAGTGTTTTCAAGTTTTTAAATCAAACTACCAAATCATATTATATTACTACAATTTCATAGACTTTTTCAAATATCAAACCTGGCCAGCCAGATGAATTCTTGCGACATTTGTGAATTCACAAAAAACATCTGGCCTTATTGGTTTGGAGTCTGACACAAGTGTGTTGACCCAATCAAATTGCAGCAGAGCGGGTTGAGGGAGGTTGGTTGCAAGGACGACAGAAGTAGTGCCTGAATAAAACAAAACAAAGATGCATGCTCCTGTGGATGTAGCGTTTCTGCTGCGTTTGATTCTGTTTTAGCAGAAATACAAAGTATTTCTTTTTGAAAGAGGAGCAGATAGGAGTGTGTGATACTTGTTCTGTCCCACATTACGCCATTACGGTTTGTTACTATGGTTGGTTAAGCACAGATAAGGTCGGCCGCTCACCTAAACAGCTCAATGACATCGTCGATACATTTTACTAAACATTTCACCTTTTCCCGAACGCTTTCGGCGAGTTAAGTTCCAGATGGATACTGTGGAAGAACTCAAATCGTAGTTAAACACAGATCCATCTGGAGTGAGCAAGGTTAAAATGATCCCATTTAAAACTATTTTCAGGTCACAACAAAATGAAAAATGAAAAGGGACATGTTTTGTAAATGTAAAATTACTTTTTTTTTTTTGTTGAGTCCCAAGTCTATTTTCATCAAAGTCATCAAAATAGTGACTCAAGTCTGACTCAAGTCCAAGTCATGACTTTCAAGTCTACACCTAAGGACCACCCAAGCTCAGCCAATCAGAGCGCAGCAATCGGCTCCTGATTAAAACTAAAATATTTTATTATTCAACTCAGACAGTTCACAGTGGGCTCATTTTTTTCTCAAAACACTGCCATTTATCACGTTTTTAGTGGAAACCCCCCCCTCCCTCTCTCTCTCTCCCTCTCTCTCTTCTCTTTCTCTTCTCTCTCTCCTCTCTTTGCTCTTGCTCTCTCTCTCTAGCTCTTTGTTGCTGCCTCTTTTCTCTCTTTGGTCTTTCCTCCTCTCTCTCCGCTCTTCTTGCTCATTCATTCCCTCGCTCCCTCTCTCTCTCCCTCTCTCTCTTCTCTCTTTCTCATGCTCTTTGCCCTCTCTCCTCCCTCTTTCTCTCTCTCTTCTGTTATCGATCTAAGTTGATTGTTCCGTAAACGGGGCGTGAGTCGTTGAACCCGTCGATGACAAACAAACACGAAACTCTCAAGTATTTGTGTCACAATAAACTGAGACAAAAGCACAAACGCAGAGGCGGCGACGCGTGAGTGAAGCTTTCTGTCACGTGATCACTTCTCCACTCACTCTGATGGATAGAGACACTGCAAATACACCTTTATCTGACCTTTTAGTTTCTCATTTCATCACGCTGTTTGGATTGTGATTCTTGTCTCTGGAATAAGAAGTGATTGTGTGTTAACAGTAGAGCTGAGCAATGTTATTACATATAGTAAGCAATAAAGATATTTTCAGGACAAATTAAATTTGCATTATATAAATATTGAGATCAATGTAATCCTGGGTAAAAAGAGCTCATAAAACAGGGCTATTCAACTTAATTTTCCCGAGAGACAATTGTCGATGGATGGAGACTGATGGACGGGATGAGCTACCATTTGTTTGTGGGAGTATACAAAATATTCTATCTACCATTAGATCTGTTTTACCATTGTAAACTACAGCTGTAACCAGGGCGGCCTGGGCATAGGCAAATTAGGTAGTTGCTTATAGAGCTAAATTGCAGCTCAAAAAATAAAATTAAGTTCTACAACGTATAAGCTATTAGTTATTTTTTATTTCGTATCAATAAAAAATTAATCGCGTAAACTATGTGGTGTTGAAGTTCCTAAAACATGAAGCTTTTTGTTCTGACAAAAATTCAGACTTCACAAAATCCAGCGTGAGGATGAAGCTGATCAACTGTGTTCAAGCTCTGAGCTGGGGCCACAATTAAAATACTTTTGATTTATACTACATATTATAGCACAAAATTATGCATAATTCAACAACTGCAAAAGATGCTTTAATGGTAAAATATTACAGGTAATAGGTAAATGTGTCTATTTTCTTCATAAATTCAATCATTCGTTATCTTTGCCTTCAACATTAATGATAAAGGCCTATAGACATAATTATCATCGGAAAAAAAAGTTCATTGATTCATTTTCTACTGCTTCATCCCATCATGGCTCGTGGGGACTGGAACTTATCCCAGTGACTTTGGGCCTTAGGCGGGGAACACCCTGGACAGTGGCCAACTCGTCGCAGAGTTAGACAGACAACCATTCACTCTCTCATTCACTCTTTTACAGTGATGCCCAATTAAGCTAAACCCATGACCTCCTTTTTGGGAAGCCAAAGCTCCAACCGCTCTGCTACCGTGCACCCAGAAAAAATTGAATAAAATTAAACTGGTGTTTGGGGGGCGGGGCTCCAAATTATATCTTGCCTAGGGCACCAAAAGGGTTGTAACTAACTTCTCAGCTGGCTTTTGGCTGTTCGTGCTTCCAGCGACTTTACAAAATGGGGCAAATGCAGACGTAAACTCGGTGCAGCCCTGTGATTGGTCCACAATGACCGACTCAAACCCAACAGGGGGAGCTTAACCAGACAGAGTCTGATAAGTTTGTGAGTTAGACCTTGCTATAATCCATCAGGGCAACAGAAACCATCGTCTGTGTAAATGCAGTCTCTTGTGTTTAAACTGTGGTGCTTAGTTTCTTGTCTCTGTTTCCTCAGGTCTGCCCATCTCGTCTCTGGAGCCTGTGGTAATGCGTGAGGGTCAGTCTTTTGGCGTGGCTGCTTCCTGTCGCTCAATGGGCCGACCTGCTCCTCGTCTGAGCTGGGACACATCTCTGGTGGGACAAACTCAGAACCGCAGCAGTGAGAGTGGATCTGTGTCCTCGCTCTTCTCCATTTACCCGATGCGCTCCATGAACGGCAAGCGGCTGGACTGTCTGGTGTGGCATCCAGGCTTCGACCAGCCCAGAAGGATCAGCAACACACTGGAGGTCCAGTGTGAGTATGAAAGACTGTCAGAATACTGTTTGAGTAAACACATAGAGAATATGAGTGTAATAAATGAGTTGTCGTCTTCATCCTAAAAACTAAAAATACAGTCACTAATGAAGAATACTGGCTCTAGCCCTTTAGCCCAGTGGTTCTTAAACCTTTTTGACCTCGAGGCCCGAATATTCATGTGCAAGTATAACCTGGGGCCCAACAAACATATTAAATGTATTGTATTTTACGGATTGTGCGGCCCTCAAAGAGGTGCTCACAGCTAACTGTGGACCCTCGCCCTTTGGTTAAGAATCGCCCTAGAAAGGATTTATTTTTATGAATGAAGGGTTTATGTAGCACATTTACAGAGACTGATGTCTTCCAGAACACAATAACAGCTCTGTTATCAGCTAAGAGGTTATCAGTGTGAAAACAAAAGTTCTCCTGCTAAATCAACATTTGTAAATGAAATTTGACCCTATGACCCTTAAAAGTTTCATTTATTTAGTGAAAAAACTCAGAGAAAAACACTGTCTCAAGCTTCAGGAGCCAGATGTCTGTCAGACCGGTTTAGACCTGATCCAAACAGCTGCTCTTGTCTTGTTTTGTTGTTTTAATCAAAGAAGTTTCCCCAGCCAACTAGACGGACAGCGAACTCTTTCTGCAGGGAGCATGCGCAGTCAAGTGGAAAGTCATGTTGACCGATATTCTCTCTATATAGAGAGATTCTTTGTTTATGAAATATTTGTTATATACATTTGTTTTGGTTAGCAGAAAGAGCAGCGGCAGATTGACACAAGCTGTAACAACGACATTAGCCAGCGCTGTTGTCAGCCAACTACAAGAGTTTCACTGTGTGAAAACAAAAGTTCTGCTGTTAAATCAACATTTGTGATTGAAATTCTTCTTTACCCCTCACACACATTACATTCAAACGCAGAGAAAAACAGTCTCAAGCTTCAGGAGCCAGACGACCATCATACTGGTTCATACCTGTTTGAAACAGCTAGTTCTTGCCCTGCTTTGTTGTTTTTATCAGAAAAGTTTCCTATTAGAAGTTTATCTAGTTTACCTATTAGTGTTGAAGGCATGGTAATATTTTGAGGAATGAGGAAAATAGATTTCTTTTAATCTGGACCACATAAATGCATATTTTGCAGGTAATTTTGTTTTACTATATTTAGTGAATATCTCACCAAGATTCAAATAGTTTGGGGTCCCAGATTGTATTGTCTGTCCCCTTTCTTCCCTCCGCCTCTGTCCCCTCCCTGCTGAACACAACCAATCAGACACTCTTGTCAGGACAAATAGCCTCATGTCTTTTGAGTAGTTTTTGTGATTAAATATGAAATTCATCAGCTACAGTATTTTAGGTTAAGGTTAAGGTACACTTTATTGTCCCCGTAGGGAAATTTGTCCTCTGCATTTGACCCATCCTTCAATGCCTCTGGGGCATCTCCTCAGCAGCAGTGATCACCACAGTGCGGCGCTGATGGACCCATCTCCAGATGTTGTTGCTAGGCTTGGTCAGGACTACCGTAGCTGGAGGTTATTACCCTAACATGCATGTTATTGGTTGGTGGGGGAAACCGGAGTGCCCGGAGGAAACCCACCCAGACACGGGGAGAAACATGCAAACTCCACACAGAAAGGCACGGGCCGTCTGGGAATCGAACTCTGGCCTTCTAGCTGTGAGGCCAGAGCGCTATCTGCTCTTTCACCATGCCGCCTAGTATTTGTGGTCATAAGTCAATAAATATGTGTCCTATTGACGAGAAATAAAAACTGGTTAATGGCTTGTGAGTGGTAGAACAACTGGAATAAACTAACGCACTTTCTTTTAGTGACATCTCTAAACCTCTGTCATGTTTTTATTATGAGCATTTTAAATCCACATAAGATACTTGTTTTTCAAGATACAAAATGAGTGTCTTTTGTGAAATACCTGCAACAAATATTCTCTCCTAATGTCACTTGTCTAAATGATCGATGACAAATGCATTACTGAGTGCCTCAAATGAACACAGAAAATAAATTCCTGCGCTCTGTAAAGAAACGAGGAAATCCCATCGAGCTTGGATCTTGTGTGTTATATCCTTCAGTAAAAGCATAGGCCGGACTGAAATGCAGCTGAACCAGTCCAAGAGGCTTTGCGCTGCCGTTCGTTGGAAGCTTATAATTAGCGCTGCTTAAAAGAATCTCCTTCCTGTGACTCAAACACCAGTAATAACAATAATGCATTAGTTTTATACATTCTGTGCTTTTCAAAACATGCGATGGTAGTGGATGATTCATTCAGAAAGGAAATCACAGTCAGAGCACTTAGTTGGTTTGTTAAAGGGCAAGTCATCGTAGCCACTTTGCTAAAACACAAGTATAAGTAAAAAGTGTGTAATTTTGGCGCAATGCTAACACGTAAATTAACTTAAATATAAAATAATAATTTGACGAAATACATTAAATGCCAGGCTGTTTGTTTTTGTAAAGCTAGAGTTATTTTAACATTAATAATTACAATAAGTGTTAGCATTAGCTTTGAGACACAAACATAACATTTTATAAGCACATGTGTTTTCTCTGGTGAAGTATTTATCTCGTATATGAAGGTCTGAACATGCTGCAAATGGTTATCTGGTTGTAACTTGTGTCCGTTTTGTGTCAGTTTAATATTTAATTATTTTAGGGCGTTTCCGCTAATTCTCCTCAAGGAATGAATGGGTGAGAATGAAATAACCACAGTATTTTCCAACCGGAACAGGCCTAGCCGCAGCTGGAAAACAGCCTCTATTATATATATCGGTAATAAGAGTAGGCTATGCCTTAGGTAAAAAAAGTCTAGTGGGTAGTTTACTTTATAATAAGTCCAGCTTTGTTAGCCTTAATAAACCCTTAATAAACCATACAAATGACTTAATTCATCATCAATAAATGACATATTTATGGAAAATCCATAGCCAAGTTAATATTTGACACGAGGTCAAAGGAGGAGATACATATTCTCTCTGCACAGACAGAGTGTGTTGAAACCAGTTGCTGTTTGTTGACAAAGTTTGTCTAAATATCTGTCCTTTACAGTTTATGTCACTTAGAGTTAGTTCTGATCAACACAACGCTTCATATGTTGGTTGATTGGCCAATTATACTTACTGCTTCTAAGAACAGTCTGCAGTTCTGTCATACATGTCCTGGTAGCTGGAGTAAGATTGAGAAGAGGCAGGTAGCGCCAGCCTGGCTAGAAAAGCCACTCTGCCACCGGCGTCACAGTGTAAAGCAGTGTTTTTCAACCAGTGTGCCGAGGAACACTAGTGAGGCTTGAGATACTGCCAGGTGTGCCTTGAAAAAATTGCTAGTTTCCAAAATTAAATCTATGAAATAAGACTTTTCCAACAAAAGATTCTGTCACTACTTAGAGAGGATCATTCAAAGCACAATAATGCAAAATGCAGGCAATGAACTTAGACAATGTATTAGACAATATTAAATTATTTTGTTTGATTTGGCCATCTTTGTGTAGTGTGCCTCGAAAAAATGTCAACCAATAAGTGTGTCATTACTCAAACAAGGTTGGGAAACACTGGCGTAAAGCACTCGCCTCACAACAAAAAGGTTATGGGTTTGACTTGGGCTTGGCAATTAAAGAATCTATATCTAACATCTACAAAAGCAATTTTTTTTGGTTTAGATGCATTTGTGGCACTAAATAAATAATAAAAATGTATGACTTTATTCTGAGTGAGCTTGCATGGCCCCAAAATGAACTATTATATAGTCAAGAGGAGGGTTCTACTTGTTTGTTTTCATAGAAAAGTTGCTCCTTTTGAATTGTGCAGTTGACTCTTTCCTCCAGAAAGTTACACGGTGCACCTTTAATCAAAAATCGAGAGATCGAGATTGAATCGTGTCAGACCGTCAATTATTTGAATAGGGGTTTGAATTGAATGTTACTAAAACATGTGGTTTGAAGCAGAAGTATGGATGCACATTTTAAAAAATTTCTTTAACGGTTAGTTGGAGCTCTTCGCCGTCAATAATCGGTTAACCAACATGTTAACACGGTACTTTTGTTTTGTTGTTATTTTCACTGGACGTGCTATATAATAGTCTAATTGAGCAGCTACGAGAGTGAATTTAGAGCAACAAGTCAGCGACAGGCCTTTAAACTGGGCACAACACGGCTGAATAGAAGCCTCTGTAAACACTGTTTTAATGCACTTTTGCACTTTGTATTAAACAAAACTACTCTCAAATAAGAGTCATGTTTTAAAGTTGCTGCTAACGTTGGCTGCTTACCTTAGCTTGTCTTGAACAGGTAAAACATCAATAGTTTCCCAGGCAAGTTGAACATCCCAGTCTGTTTTCTTCACCAACAAAAAATCCATGCATGATTGATATTTGTCCATAAACACTGCAAAGTCACGCAGGTTTGCTCAGTCTTTGAGATGTTTTTGTAGTTTTAGCTATCTTTTTTTCCTTCTCTGAGCAATTGAATAATTGTCAGTTAATTGTCCTAACCCGGTGAAAGACGTCTCACTCGGTCAAGACATTAGTCACGGTTAACCATGAACATCCCTAAGCAGAAGTGAAACTTTGAGACAGAATAATGATATAGAATCTTTAAAAAATCTAATAAATGAGTATATTTTAAGTCATTATGTTCTCAAAAGCCATTCATGTTTTGTTTTTGAAAAGGTTAAACATAATTAAATCAATATCAATCTAAATGAGGAAAAAAAATAGTGATTATATTTTTCTCCACATCACCCAGCTCTGGGTTCGACTCACACATGGCCTGGACCTTTCTGTGTGTTTCTGTATACTTCTCCCCGTGTCTGGGTGAGTTTCCTCCGGACAATCAGACACTGCTCCTGAGAAGATGCTCCAGAGGCATTGAAGCTGGGTCAAATGCATCAGGATATACAGTATTACGCAACAAGTCAGTTTGCTTGCTGTGTGTCTTTGAAGAGTGTGCAATTTCACACAAAAACCACTGTCTTAGAGTGACACAGAATTATTTTATTGTGACAAAATCCCTGCAGAAGTGACAATAATTACGTTAGTTTGTTTTTTAATTGTCACTATCCTTATGTCTGCTTATGTATGTGAACTAATGGTCTAAATCCACTTCTGTTCCCTGTCATTCTCCTGGTGTTTCCCAGCGCTTTAACCTGCCAATAATGTTTAATGTTTAGTCTCCTCTCACCCATTTATTACAGAGCGAGGTTAAGCTGAATAAACAGTGCTTTGTGCCTCTGAAAAAAGCCTCACTGCGGCGCTTTTCAGACACGAGTTACACTGTAGAAGCCTGTTTCACTCCCATAATTAGCTCTCACACACAGTTCTCACCTTCTGCAGAATAATACTGGGTTGTGTTCATGTTCAAGAATGTGGAGGTGTCATGAGTCAAACCTGGACATTATGAGGTCACTTCTTTTAATAGAGTTTTTCATAATAATGGTTAATAAAAACTAAAATAGCCTGTATTTTATTGAAATGAACTTGTAAAAAAACACCTATGGTCAGTAATAAATAAAACTGTGAAGAAAAAAGGGACCCACGGCACTCTTCATACAATAAAAGTTAAAAAGCCTTTGATTTTCTGGGCTAATTCATTGTTAAAATATTGATTAAAACGTGCTGATTAGCTTCCCACGCTCTCACAACTCTTTGTAATTTTGTGTTCCCAATCAGCAATGAGCACCTTCAAATATCACTAAATCTATGGGCATTTTGGAATTTTCTTTTTATAAATAAAGCTGTACTTTGCCATGAATATCTAAAAGGTAATTTAAAGTGCGTAAGACAGATTAACTCATTTTCTTAAACAGTGACATCATATTATCTGTTTTCACCTAATGCAGCGTTCAGACTGGTCAGGGCTGAAGCGTCCAATTTCGCAAGTTGAAGCGAATTTTGACACAGAAAATGTTCAAAACTGACATCCCAACAGGAGCCTTAAGCCTTAGAGCAACAAGTGACCAAGCTTTGCAAAAAGCTCCAAAACAAGCAACTTTTTGATTACAAAAATTGTTTTAAAAGATTTAAGCAAACAGTCCGTCTTTCCTCTTGATGTGAGAGCAGCCTGTCACTATGTCTTGGAAGAGCAGCTTATGTATGTGAGCATTCAGGCGCTGCCTGGAAAATCCAGACGATACATACTATAAAATATATCGTCTGGCCAAGCTTCGAATTTCTGTAGCGGATTGACAGATTAATTAGCCAATCAGAGACACGCATCTTCTGCCGTCTGAAATCCAACATGGCTGCTCCCAACGAAAAAATGAATGACAAAAAACATCTCGCTGCAGAATCAATGAGCGAAGCAAAAAACGATTTTAATGTGAGGTGAGTGAAGATAGATTTTGCTCTAAATGACAGACGACCAATCAGCTCCTTTGTTTCATCTGCGTCACGCTAATAAGCTAACCTGATTGTCCGGTACAATGTGGATTTGATCTGAAACACAGGCGAGGGCGTGGTGACCAGACCCACTCTTCGCAGTTTGCTGAAGCGTGGGTTCTGGATCCCAGGCAAATTCAGGCGTTGAAAGTTCAGCAGTGCTGAACTCTGGCGTTGATGACTTATGAGGCGGCCAAAGCGTCCGCCGCTGGTTAGAGGGTCTATTTTACTGGATAGCAGACGGCCAAACGATCAAATTTTGATGCACTGGGTGCAAATTTGTGCCACATATTTGCTGGACGCCTCAAGATGTGGGTTTATATTGACGATATGTAAACTGGAGGCATTGAACACTTGCGGTCCGTTTTCGTATTCACTACCTCTTGTTCAGTCTATAATGTTGACTGTTTCCTTGTTCTTTCAGACCCTCCAGAGGTGAAGATCTCGGCCGGCTCTGGACACTTGTCTGTGGGAATGGAAAAGGCTGAGCTCATCTGTGAAGCTCAGGGACAACCACAAGTCTCCAACATCACCTGGAAATGGTAAAGTCAACTCGTTTATACACACAGGTCTTTCGTGGTGTTTAGGATCTAGGTTTTGACTTGAGGAAACCCAACTAACTAGGTACAAACTATGGCCCTAATGCTCTGAATGGTAAAGCTACGACAAGATAATGTTTTGAAATGTATAGAGCTCCTGTACTCTTCAGATAATTAAGGAACAGTAACAGTATTAAAGAATGGTAACTATTGGCAAACAAGCCTGAAATTTAGCTTTTGGAGTTGCTGCTGAACTTGCTGTGGTTTGTTTTGATTTTCGTAGCCTTGGAACCTTCATATGACAACAACCATAACCATTTTGTCACCTGCAGAAAGAGGCGCTGTCTGTCTAGTTAGCTGGGGAAACTTTTGATAAAAACATTAAAACAGGACAAGAGCAGCTGTTTGGATCTGGTCTGAACCGGTCTGAGGGATGTCTGGCTCCTGAAGCTTGAGACAGTGTTTTTGTAATGTGTATGTAGGGTCAGATTTCATTCACAAATGTTTATTTAGTATCATAACTTTGTTTTCTCACAGTGATAAACTCTTGTAGTTTGCTGACGAGAGCGCTGGCTAGTTTTGCTGCTGCAGTTTGTCTCAATCAGCCGCAGCTCTTTCCACATACTGGGAGCGTGTTGATAAACAAACAATCCCTCTATAGCAGACCTATTCAACTTAAGACCCGGGGGCCAAATTGGCCCTCCAAAGATCTGATCCGGCCCTCAACCCATCTTCCAAAAATTGCAGATAGGCATTTACTGTACTTCTAGTTTGCAGACTTAATGCTGGTGGTGCATCTTATATCTGAGTTGGTCCCTTTTCCGTTTTGGTGTAATTCTGTTTTAGACTTGACGCTAGCAGTCTAATGCCAGTTATTTTTCATTCAGACTTGGTCTAGTCCTTGTATAATTCTGGTTTAGGGCTGTTTTGGACAGTGACTAACATGACTAAAGCACATGGATATTTCATGCAAACATACATTTGGCAACATTAGTCATGTGCTGTGGAACTACCCGGCCCAGTGACCATGGCCCGATGAATAATCTGACCCTCCAGAGGATTTAGTTGAATAACCCTGCTCCATAGGTTAATTTGAAAATGGATCAAATTAAAATAATTGCATTTAATTTATCAGATAATTCGATAATAATAGAGTTGACCTATAAAGTGACCCATAAACCTGTTTGTAAAGCCTGGTCCCATCAGATCTCAGACGTTAAGAAGGACAGGGTTTGGTCAGTACATCATTGTCGTTGTGTCTTTGAGCAAGACTTTATTTTTAAAGTGTTTTGAATGACTTCTTGACAGTAACGCTGGGCAATTAATAGAAAGATGGCAATCCAGTCATGTCAAATTATGAATTATATAGTTATGCTTTTTAAATTAGTTCCACAATCAATCCTCTGTGAGTAAAAACGTGTGGTCTGAAGACATTTGAATATTTTCTGTTAAATTTTTTGTTTTGTTTATGTTCTAAAATCATTACCAAAAGCTATTTGTATTAAGTCTTTAAAAACGCTCAATCAAATCAAATCGAAAATCAAGATGAATCACAGTGGAAAAAAACATCTTGATTAATTTGTTCCTCGAATGGCCCAGCTTTACTTGACAGCTGGAAAAGTTCAAGAACCACAAAAACCTGCTTTTTCCTTTCACAAAACAAACTGCTAAGACGTTTCATCGTGAGCCTTTTCTTTGTCGAGCGGAGCAGTTATTTCAGAATAAAAGCCGCGGCGTTGGGTGTCGTGTTTCTCAAAAGCATCGGGGAGGTATTTTCACACGAGCAGCAGAAGTCAGGGAAGAGCAGGAGACGACAGAAAAGCTCTTAATCACAGCCCTGCCTCAGATAAGACGGTAATACTGTTAAAATACAGGGTGAATCTGATTAGAGAGACAGAGTTACAGACAGAAACATGTCCACAGTGAACAGAGATGTAAATATACTGTGTGCTCATTCCATTATTTAAAATATCTAGTGTTGTTTAAATGTTAAAATGGTTTTCTCACATCACATGACTTATTTTTGTTTATTTATAGCTTTCAAACACAGTTACACTATTAGAAAGTGTATTGTGACATTTATGACGTATTAACAAATTGTGACCCACAGTTTATCGATACAGTTGGCAAGGCGTCATTTATGAAGACGTTGCATGCTGAGGGGGATAGTTGTAGTACTGCTCCAGGTCCTCCACTCTTTCCTTCTACTCGGCAGTCTTTTGTCCTTCTCTGTATTTAGCGCTTTTAGCTGTTTCACCTCTGCCATCAGTTGGAGAAGTTGATGTTGATGTCCTCGTCCGTGCTTCCTTTTGGTTTTGTCTGTCTTTCACTTATTGTGGCCACAGCTTCTGTTAAGAAGTCAGTAGCCTTCCTGAGCTCTTCGATGTCCTCAGTCGCTGTGTTTTTCTTCGGTGGCATTTTGTAATTTTGAGTTGTAAACTGTAGGTAGCTAGCTTAAAAGCTAACCACTGGCAAGTATCCGAGTTCCGAGCCATGTCTGTAAACCGTTTACTTGGTGTATTAGTAGTGTCAGTACACATAAAGTATGATTCCAAAGACACTTTTGCCAAGCAACAGCACACAGAATTCAAATCAGGCGCGCAACTATCACCAGAACCATCCAGTTGTAGTTGTTGACCAGTGGGTGATAAAGCTGTTATTCTGATCCACTCTCAATGTGAACACCCACAGAGGTCCTTTAGTGGGCGTGGCCTCTGATGCCCAAGTTATTACATAGTTGCTGGGCAACTTCGTAGCGTAATGTCATCATTATTCTTCGGGATATGCTTGAAGAAGACCTTTTTGGTCAAAACGTAGGCGTCCGTTCTCAATTAAAGTCATTTTATCTGACCAGAGTACTCCAAACATTTGCTTTTTAAATTTACAGGGCTTTTGTGGCAATTTTGTAAGTGATGTTCTCCATGCTTGACGAGCACCTGATCGGTACAAAGATTCTTTTAGATCCAAGTAGGACTGAGCAGCTTTGTTTGTGATATATTAAAATTTTTGGTCTAGCAGAGTGGTTAGAGCTCTGGCTCTCCAATAAGGAGACCGGGGTGGAGTTTGCTTGTTCTCCCGTGTCATTGTAGGTTTCTTACCACCTCTAAATACCTGCATGTTTAGGTTAATTGGGCATCACTGTAAATTTCCTTTAGTGAGTGAATGAGAGAGTGTCTGTCTAACCCTGCGACAAGTTGGCCACTGTCCAGGATGTTTCCCCGCCTAAGGCCCAAAGTCACTGGGATAGGCTCCAGTCACCCGCGACCACTAACAGGATTAAGTGGTAGAAAATTAATAAATGTTCTATAGAATGTTGTGAAGTCATGTGAACGTAACCTATTATAGAAATCTAAATACAGTGGACTCAAGACAAATGCTAACTCTGCTCTTATGGATTGTTTTTATTTTTTTACCAGATATAGTTCTAAATTCCCACATTTAACCAGTCCTAACTGAACAGCGTTGCTCCTTTGACCGCTGCAGACTCATTACTGTTCTTATCTGGGTCATTTCGAAGCATCTGCTCTCCTCTCCGTAGATCTTATCAGTGTCTGGGTTTGACTCTCAAAGGGCCCTGACAGTGAGGCGTAGGTGGAGTTTTGGGAACGGAAACTCGAGCTGACCTTTTTCGGGGGTAAAAACTGCAGCTAAACGCCAGGCAACCCGACCCTCTCTGCGGGACGAGAACCAGAAACCGCCTCGTCTTTTGTCCGGCCGCAGGATTCACTTTTGATTCGTTTAAACTGTGGCAGAGGGAACAGGTGGCGCGCAGCGGGACAAAACAGGTTATGAAATGGAGACTTTTATGGCTTCATGACTTTGATTTATTTTTGTTCTTATCTGTGTCGTTTGTAATAATATCATAACAGCTTGAATACAGTATAAGAGCGATATGCTTCAAAAATGTATCTGTATTTTTAGGGCTGTAGTTACTTTGTTGTTTTTTCAATTATCCAGTCGATAGAGTCTTAGTCGACTAATATTTTTTTGGGGATTATACAGATTTGTTTAGAGCAGGAACAAAAAGAAGTGAATTGGCTGAAGGTTTTGGATCAAATCATCGATATAATCTTCCTTTTTTGAAATAAATACATGCTGTATAAATTAGTTTATGCATGAAGTCTATAATACTTTTAGTCTTTTGAGCACAGTTTGGGTCAGATAAACTAAAATGAGCTTTTGCCACGCCCCCTTTTTGTCGACTATTCATTCGATGGGACAACAAAAGCCCTAGTATTTTGATCGTATTCTATTGACTATTGTTTATTCTCTGAAGAAAACAGACACAAATATGTTTGTAGTTTTATTGATAATAAACTATATTTACCAAGGTTAAGCTACAATTTACTCTTTGTATTTGACCCATTCTTCAGTGGTTCTGGAGCATCTCCTCAGAATCACTGGTCGCTGCAGTGCGCAGAGATTTAATCCATTTTCGGAACTTCTGTTTGGTTTATCCAGGTTCATTAATGTTCATCAGGACATCGTACAATTACATTAAGCACTGGCAGAGAACTTTGATGCTCATTACCAGCTTATTGTATTGTATTGTAATGTTCTGTATAATGACGGTTTTCGAGTGCTCATGATGGACTAGTGCAACTGAAATGTTTGTTACAGCACGAGTGAACACATTACAAGCTGCACTAAGAACTCTTATGTACAGCTTTATCTGCAGCTGAAGAAATCTGAAAATGAAATTCTTGTGTCTCTCTCACAAATATAAGTTTTAGTGCAGTCCGTTATCAGTTACAAATGTGGCTGTCTTTGTTAGTAAATGTGTGTACTTGTTTGTTGTTGTTTTTTAATTGGACCTTGAGTCTGGAATAAAGATGAATTGAATATTGAATTGTTCACAAATATGTTCCAGATTATTGTACATTTTTTGAGGAGAACATCAAGTCGTCACAAAGCTCCAAGTCCAAATCAAGTCCCAAGTCACTGACTTTCAAGTCCCAGGTTCATTTTCATCAAGTCAAGTCTCTTCTGCCCTTAAAATAGTGACTCACGTCTAAGTCACGACTTACGAGTCACACCTCAGCTTCCGCCTGATTGAACCCTAACCAAGTTAGGGTTAGAAAAAAACAACTTTGAATTAAGTTTTGCATTAGCAAAAGTTTATTCAAAGCCAGGTTCCTGGAATGCTACATGAGTATATTTTACTGCAGTAGTAGTACATTTACCTTGGTGCTCTTCTGGTTGAGGATCAAGAAGTTTTCAGACAAGCAAAAAACAGAGGTTCTCGTGTGATTTAGAGAATGTTTAATAAGCCTTTTTTAAATCATGGCTGATAGTTTTGTTCAGAGCTTAGAGTTTAAAAGAGCAAAATATCTGCCAGGCAACCTTTTATACAGACAGGTCACATGACCTGTTCACAGGAGGTTGCATTTCAACATTTCATTTTGGTGTGCAGTTTTTTTAATAAAAAATGATTTTATAAAAATCTGCCAGTGGCCACAGGCTCATGAGGTGAGCGGCCGTTCTGTGCTCCAGAATGCACCTATGGCCAAACCTGCCTCCAAGTTAATTTGATTAAGTTTAGGAATTGTTAAAGGCAACTAAGCTAACTGGGTCTTTACAAGTGTGGGAACTTGTCAACTCAAATACCTTTATCAAGACACTAAAATAACTTGAATGACTATTCGAGAGGCGTAACTTTCTCAACATATTATGTATTTCATTTCATACCTAGTTTTTTTTCTTACTTCCTGGTTCAGATGTTTGCATGTGCGTGTCACCTGAGTGCATAAGTGTGTTTGTGTTTTGCAGGAGGGTTAGTTCATTTGTGTCTGTTTGTGTTTTGTCAGAGGGTTAGTTCATAAGTGTATATTTTTTTGTTTGTGTTTTTGCAGGAAGGGCGGGGCTTTACCTGACGGAGCCGTGGTGATTCAGAACAGACTGTCTTTCAAACGAGCTCTGCGTCTGAACGACAGCGGCGTGTACGAGTGCGTGGCTCTGAACGCCGTGGGACCGGGACGGACCGAGTACGACTTCACTGTGGCAGGTGAGAAACGCTGCCCTCCGCTGGTCACAGAGGAGAATGTGAGAAGGCTTTTGGAACTGAAGGAAAATAAGTCATACTGTTTGAAACTGAAATCTTTTTCTCTCTGTCTCTCTAAAGTAGAACAAAAATTAGATATTCATGTTTGCAATCGCTAATACTTGACATATTCTCTCGTGTTTAATCGATCAGGACACAATTTTTGTCAAATTAATCACAAAATGCAGCAATTTCCCATTATAAACAAAATGTCCTGTTTTTTAAAGCTCTTCAGACCGTACAACGTTGAAGCGTCTAATTTCGCGCTTGAGCGTATTTTTACTCTGAATATTTTTAAAGGCCTATGCACATAGGACGCGATCTGTTGCTGTACTTTCACCCAGTGGAGCGGGAAGACGCGCAAATCAACGAGAAAGTGAGCGGGGAGAGCTGTCGTGAAATATATTAATGTAAACAAAGTCAATGCTTGCTGCTTAAGCGATCATGGACAAGAGAACTAGTCCTTTTGGAATCAGCCCAAATCACCTCTGTCTCCTTGTTTCCTTGGTCAATTGAAGCTCTGTGCCCTCAATTTGTGTCGCCCCAGTTGAAAAAAATCCATCTGGAGTGAGCACATCAGCCTCTCACAAAGCGGTCATTTCTTTGCTCTGATTGGCGGCACATCAGGCGCTCCTCCGCTTAAGGCCAACCCACACTAAAGCGCGGCGCACCGCGGCACGTCACTTGCCGCGCGCCAGACCCAAGCGTCAACACTCACCAAATGCACGACGCTCGGCGTTATTTTTCAACAATCCGCGGTCGTAGTGGGTGGTAATATGATAATATGTCCTAAATAATGAAAGGCATTCCGCGTTCATCATTGTTAACGAAATAGCGCCGACAAGCTAACTACTATACATTATTTAAATCGTAGAAGAAGAAACTACGGGTGCCGACAGGGTCATTTCTTGGGGCGGCTCCGCGACGGAAACAAACAAAACCAAATCACCGTGCGTTGTAAACGCCGCCGTTAGCCCGGTGTGTGTACATTCATAGAAACTAACGAAGGCGCCCAATGTGCCGCGCGGCAGAGCGTCCCGGTGTGCGCTGGCCTTTACAGACACATACACATGAATGGATTTCAGCGAAATTTGCAGCTCATTGCATCTGTGTGCAGGGGCCTTCAAGACGCAGGTTTACACTGACTTAACAAGTAAACTGGACACTTTCCAGTCAGAAAGCAGCAGTTGAAATGTTTAATGTACATATCTGATACAGTATATATTTACACTTGCTTATTTGTTTTTTAATGTAAATGAGCTCTATTGTAGTATGTGGCAATGTGAATGAAACTATGAATGCATTAGAGAACTTATTAACTTATTGTTTAATACATTACTTAAATGTGGAGAGATGAGTAAATAACTTCAAATAGACACAAGTAACTCTCACAGTGAATGTTTTATTCTCAAGTGTGTTGTTATAATAAATCTACTATGTTTTCTTCCCCAGAGCGTTCGTTCTTCCGTCTGTCCGACATCAGCAGTGACAACCTCCTCTGATTGTGATCGGAGCTGTGGCCGGGCTGCTGCTGCTCATGATGGTGCTGGTCATCGTCTTTGTGAACCGACATCACCGAAACAAGCACAAGAAACTGCAGCTGGAGCTCAGCGAGAAACGTAACATTCACACAACCACACTCTATGTTTAAAATCAGCCAGGATGTGTCTTAGTTGTCGTCGCTGTTTGCTAAATCTTCTTATTTGATAATTTCAGGGAGGAAATCCACAATCTCTCCAGACAAAACTCTTTAAGACGAATCAACTCTGTGAGCTCGGAGCCCAGGATGCAGGTAATGGTCACATCTGTGAAAAATGAACTAAATGTAGCTTTTTTTAGACAGTTGTAGTCAGTTCTGTTGACATAATATTGACTGTTTTTGTCATTATTGCCTTGCCTTCTCTAAATCCTTAAATAAAGTGAGGTTATAAATAGAGATGACACGCCCCGGTTTGTGTTTTTGTCGAGGCATTAGTGAAGCAGCGACCATTTTGTGTCTAAAGTTTATAATGATAGACTGAAGGGTTTTTAAAATACAGTCTGTGTAAGTGTTCATGTCTGTGTTTGTTCTGATGAGGCGCTAACCATCATGTGTGACGTCATGTCTCTCTCTCTCTCTCTCTTACTCTCTCTCTCTCTCTCTCTTCTTTCTTTCTTTCTCTTTTACCTCTCTCCCTCTCCTCGCTTTCCCTCTTCTCCCCCTCTTTCTTTCCCTCTGCCCACCTCCTCACTTCTCTGCCCCTCCCTCTCTCCCTCTTCTCTCTTTATCTCTCTCTTTTTTTCTCCTTCTCTCTCTCTCTCTCTCTCCCTCTTCTCCCCCTCTCCTTCCCTTCTCTCTCTCTACCTCCCTCATTCTCTCTCTACCCCTCCTCTCTCCCCATCTTTGTCTCTCCTTCTCCCTCTTCTCTCTCTCCTCTCTCTCTCTCTCTCTCTCTCTCTCTCCCTCCCTTTCTCTTCTCTTTCTCTCTCTCTTCTCTCCCTCTCTTCTCTCTCTCTCCTCTCTCTCTCCTCTCCCTCTCTCTCCCTCTCTCTCTCTCTCTCTCCCTCTCTCTCCTCTTCTTCTCTTCTCTCTCCTCTCTTCCCCCATCTCTCTTCTCCTCCTCTCCCCTTCTCTCTCTCTCCTCTCTCTCTCTCTCTCCTCTCTCTCTCTCTCTTCCTCTCTCTCTCTCTCTCCCCTCTCTCTCTTTCTCTCTCTCCTCTCTCTCCCTCTCTCTCTCTCTCCTCTCTCCCTCTTCTTCTCTCTCTCTTTCTTCTCTCTCTCGCTCCTCTCCTTCCTTCTCTCTCCATCTCTCTCTTCTCTCTTCTCTCTCTCTCTTTCTCTCTCTTCCTCTCTCTCCCTCTCTCTCTCCTCTTCTTCTCTCTCTCTCTCTCTCTCTTCTTCTCTCTCTCTCCCTCTCTCTTCTCTCTTCTTCTCTCTCTTCTCTCTCTCCCTCTTCCTCTTTCTCTTCTCTCTCTCTTTCTCTCTCTTCTTTCTCTTTCTCTCTCTTCTTCCTCTTTTCTCCTTTCTCTCTTTCTCTCTCTTTTCTCTCTCTCTTCTTTCTCTTCTCTTTCCTCCTCTTCTCTCTCCATCTCTCTTCTTCCCCCCTCTCTCTCTCTCTCTCTCTCTCTCCTCTCTCTCTTCTCTCTCTCTCTTTCAGTCTGAAGATTACTCTTTTACTCAGAGTGGACAGCAGAATGAAACCAGTCAAATGTCTTTGGTGAGTTTAAGTTGTTTATTATTTTATTCACACACATTTACTGCCATCTGCTGGAGATTTTAATGCATTACATTAAGTAAAGTATTAAGTTACATTTTTTACACACATTTTAGTTCTGTGAGCCTAACGTCATGTTAAAATGTTGTTAATTCTCCCAAACATGCTCATGGTTTGTTTAATTCACCAATGTTTGAGAAATCGTGCTTTGTGGATTATCTACAGCTCCAAACGACCTATTAAGTTAAATCTACTTTTCTGAGTTTTTAACCATGTTCATCAGTGTTCTCTCCTCATTAGTTTACGTACAGTTATTGGATTGATTAATGCATCTTGTATTCTCGAGAGCTCAACATATTTTCTTTTTTGGGTAAATCCTTCCTACGAGGAACTACTAAGAACTAGAGATGGGAGATATCGCAGAAAACTGATGTTTTTGACAATATCTGTATTGGCCATCAATAAATGGCCGCAGATATTTGTATTAATAATTTCTCCAGACTTTGTGACAATTCACCATATTTGGTATTTTGAACAGGCTAAAGAATAAATGGACATAAACAACCATTAAATGCCACAAAATATGTTAAAGTAGTTCGTGATCCTGCAATTTGACTGGTTTAGGCTGATTTTAGGGCCTGCTTAGTCTGATAGTTGCTGTGGAATATTTCAAGCTAAGCATTAATGTCTTCATACAAAAAGCAGGTGTTGTGCTGCTTTTATTTGTGGAGTCTATTTGCTTGAAAGCTCTACACTTACTACTTTTATCCGTCCTGACTAAACCCACTGTGCTCTGGCAGGAGAGGCCCATCTACAAAGGCAGCCAGGGCACTCTGACGGGGAAGTGGGGGCCCTCTGGTGGTGTGGCGGTGGACGAGCTGGGGCGGCCGGTGGTTTGGGGAGAGACGGAGCTGGACTCAGAGCGAGAAGAGAGAAGGAGGAGGATCGAGTCGTATCTGAAGAACAGCAACATGTCTCTGGTAAGATAAACTACAATCAGCTCACATTAAACTGCTTACAGGAAGTACAAAGTCTTTGGCCAACTAAACAACAAACTATTCAGTAGTTCAATTGTTCCATCTCAAATGCTTCAGGTTTACATGTAAAGTCTATGGTGGACGTGCGTTCTGACTGCCCAGCTTTTCTGACGTGTGTCTTGGTGGTTCTGGCATCTGTGATGGCATCAACTAATCATGAACCTTCCCCAGAGTTAGAGGCCACCTTCAGTTTAATTGTTGACATTAACTTTTAAGAAAAGCATTTTCAAATTGAGAATTTTGTTTCATGTTCATCTAGAAGTCTCTTAAAAGAGGCCAATGAAACCAGCTCTTTTAAATTAAATTCCTTCTGGAGTTCATTCCAAGATTGCACTACAGCAAATCTAAAAGTTGTTTTACTAAGGCAAGGTAAGGTACACTTTATTGTCCCGTAGGGAATTTGTCCTCTGCATTTTGACCCATCCTTCAATGCCTCTGGGGCATCTCCTCAGGAGCAGTGATCGCCGCAGTGCAGCGCTCGGAGACCCATCTCCAGATGTTGTTGCTAGGCTTGGTCAGGACTGTTGTAGCTGCAGGATATTACCCTAACATGCATGTTATTGGCTAACTCTGCGCTCTGGGCACAGGGAGCAGGAGCAGGTCCTGAGAGCTCAGACTGTAACTGCTGCTGCTCCTCAGGTCTATGATCTGCTGGAGATACAGAGGCACCAAACCAAGAATATACTTATAAATCAAAAGATACCAGTGTTTCAATCTTCAAACAGACAAAGAAGGCCAGCCTACTCTAGCATACAAACACAATGATGGGTCATCGACCTCAAATAGTTATAAAACATAAAGCACCATGAAAAACAGAGTCTAAAACATGTAAAGCATCAGGTGGCTTTCATATAGATGACATCACCAAAACCAAGAACAGACAGAAAAGTTGCGGTGACAAGTTTCTTATGAGCTCCAAATGACAGGCTGCTTTGATTCTGAAAGAAAAACATATTTTAAGTTTTAGCTTTTGAGTCAATTTCTCAATGCATGGTTTAAAAGATAAACAATCATCAATTAAAATTCCATTTATACTCCTTTATCAGTTCAGTTTGCTGACCATCATTTGAGCGTGACTTTGCTTTGAGAAAAGAGCATGTATTTGGTCTTGTCCGAGTTTAAAACTAACTTTAAAATATAAAGAGTAAAGTATTTTGCAAATGATTAAAAGCTAACTTGGCCTTTTGATAAAGCAAACTCAACTGAAAGTGCTGAGTATACAAGATCGTTACGTCCACATACAGCTGCAGATTTTAATGCTGCTGTTCCAGTGACGTGGGTCGGACCACTGATGCCGGACCCTCCCTCTTTCTGGACCTCCACCCCCTCCCTCTCCAGGATTGGCCTGTCCTGGTCCTGCTAGACGAGTCGTTTCCCTCTGCTTATGGACTCTGGCTCCACAAACATAAACTCTATAACTTTGCCTTAGTTACATCTACAGCCTGTCCGTCCATGGGAGTGGATCCCTTCTTCACTGTGGTTCTTCTCCAGGTTTCTCTTTTTCCCTTAGGTTTTTTTTTTAGTTTTTCCTTGCCGAGAAGGAGGGTCTAAGGACAGGGGATGCTCTGGACAATCATTCATTTGCTCTACTAATAATCTGCTTTGACATGCTTGATCAATCACTGCTTCTGAATGTTTGTTTCATTGTATTGTTTATATTTTTATTTCCTACTATTATGTTTGCTAAATTAATAATCTTGGGAAGTCCTCAGAGACGACCGTTGTTGTGATTTTTTGCTATACAAAAATACATTGATTTGATTTGAATCAGTTACATGTTTTTCTGTTCTGGTGCAGGACTCAGGTCTGCCCTCTTCTCTGGTCCTCTGAAGCCTCCGCCAGAGGAAGTCTTTGTCCCCTGTCGAGACGATGAACTGCCTCACTTACGCCACACTCAGCCCCAAACCGGGAGCAGTGGAGCCCGTCCGCCGCGTCCGCCCCGGGACAGGCCGACGACGACTCTGACAGCGGCAGCTACCAGATCTCCGAAGCTCTGAACAACCACTTCTACTTCAGCAACGGACAGCTACGGCCCAGACCGCACTCCAACGCCATTTTACTGCACCCGAGCCGGACCGGGTCAGTCATACGCAACCAGAACTCATGAGAGACCGCACCGGGACGTGTTTAAGAACTGGTGAAAATGTAAATATTATATACATGTAGTTTGGACGGGGTATCAACGTGAAGCAAATGCAAAAGTTAGTTTAAACGCTGCAAAAATGTGTCTATCCAGGTGAACAGACTTGAATATCAGAACGTTGGGAAGTGTAATTAATGTAGATTTCTTGATTTTTTTGTATTATTATTTGTGGCTGGTTTGTCAAGTATAAAAATAATAACTTTACAGAATGTTAATCTTTATTGTCTAAAATGGATTTCTACAGTGGAAATTATTCTTGACGAGTTGACTACAGTGATTGTTCTTCTAAATTATGTGCTGCTTTGATAAGAAAACTATTATTATTCATTCTTAGGGTTGAAGTTGACTAAAAGCATGGTTCTGCATCGATTAATTTGGGATAAAAAGGAGCGGCAACTGGCAAAAAAAAGAACGTTATCAGTCTTGTAGCTTGTTGCTTAACATGTCGTAAACCCAGATTCTGATCACAAGTTTTCTCACCTTGCTTGGATGATTATTTTTGCAGTGTTTAAAGTTGCTGTACTGTAAATGTGACGTGTTTTTACAAGAATATTCTTAAAACTCCTGAACACATATGAAAAGATTGAAGCTGAAGTAATGCTGTGTGACTTTGGACGAGAGAAATGCCTTTATCTATAAAACTATCTTTCTATAAAGACGGTTTTCACTGCGCTGAAAGACTAATTTCGCTTTTCTCGCTGGGTCTGAACGCTGGAGCAGCCCCTTCCACGGCTCGAGTGAAAACCAGACAGAAAAGAGAAGATAGAAACGTGAAATAATGTTCCTCACCAAACGCAGGCTTGATCCTGCCGTGTTTCTTGCCTGTCCAGCCAGTCCCTACACACTTTGACAAACACTTTACAAAGACGTGAGGGTCTGGGATCACTGCACCGGGGTTCAATTTCAAGGACGGGCTTTCCGAGCGCTGAGTCAACCAATCACAGAAAACCCGGAAATTCCACGAAAACAGCGACACAATGTTTTTGTAAACATGTAGCGCGAGGATTTTTTCAGCCTGAAGCCCCTCAACATGGTTTGCTGCTCAGGTTTTAAGTAATTGATACATTCATTGTTCAAAACCGAAGCACGAGCCGAATCAGCTACGTTCGCCTAAATGTTTTGAAATGGGACTTGAAAGCAACTTCCGACTTGTTAGTGTCACGTGTCAGAATTGCCATGCTTGATTGGATCATCCTAAAATGTGACGAGGAATTTATTGTCCGAGGCTCCGGTTTCAGACCCTTCTGCATTCATACAGAATGTAACAGAATGTAGGAGGGGCTGACTGGTCAGGCAATCGTATTTCCAGTGATGAAAACTTAATTTGTTGCTTTGGTAGAATTAATGCAAACTAAGACAGGAGCGTCCTCGTGCCACAGACCGTAACAACCTCTTCGTACACACCAGAAGCCCATTTATGATCAGCTTATTTACACCCCAAAGACTGGTAAGGTTAGGGTTAGGATTACGGCTGGGGTTAAATCAGGCAATTGACTGTGTGCACAAGAGTTTTTTGTTTTTTTTTTCAAAAATGCTAACATCTTGCCGGCAGGTTCATTTCCTGTTTAGGTAATTCTTATGAGGTTTTCACTACCTCAGCCTAAAATGAAAAATTACTAAATATTAGGCAGTGAACAGTGAGCAGTTGGTAATTTTCTATGAAAACATGTTCAATATTTTACAAAAGAAGAGAATATTTCACCAAAGGACCAAAGTGTGTTTATAAAAAAAATGTGTTTGTCTGTCAATGCTAACGCTAAAGTTTGAGGATTTGAAAGTAAACAGCTTCTGTGCACAGAGTCTATTGGCTGAGTGCAGTTGTCTTGTTTTGGTTTAAAATACTACATCCTGTACATACAACGACTTCCTGTTCAATACTCTTCAATGAGGTTTTCACTACATCAGTTTAAAACTAATAAATATTCTTTAGATCAGACAGTTGTGGTGAATGTTACAGAAAACATGTTAAAGTCTTTACATATCAGAGGAATATTTCATCAGAGACACTTCTGTGTTTAAAAAAAAAAAAAAATTGTGTCTAAATGCTAACGCTAACAGGAAATGGTTGTATGTACAGAAGTTAGCATTTTTGAACAATCGCAAGCCAACTGAAATTCCGTGCACACAGCCTATTGGGTAAGTTTACAGCTTTGTGAAAAGTCGAGAGTTGCCAAATATGACCGTCCAGTCTAGGAGAGCTTTCTCCGGTCTGTAGCGAGAGGTGTGCTGGACGATGAAGGTCGTCAGCCAGACGCCTCTCAAACAAGACTAGTGCAAAAAGGTGACCATAGATCGGAAGTATTTTCTTGTTTACAACAGTCATGTTGACACAGACATGGAATTGTTACACATCTATTTGTGAATCACTCAGGGTGATGCCAGGAAGAAAAAGTATAATTCGGGTACAGTTTAGATTTGCTTTATTTAATGTGTGAGTGACGTCAGCTGCTCAGACCCTCGAGAGTCTGGACACTGCAGTGGAAACACTCATCATCATTAACCAAAGCCACCCAAACTGCTCCAAAGTGAACCGGTCTGAGGGACCCAGGATAATGGAAACATGGCTTAAGTCAGTCAGATTGGCTTAAGTTACAAACGACTGGATAAATACAGTGTAATAACAGATGATGGCTGGTTCTGTCAGCTGTTTAGTCACTTTAATGTGTTAAGGTGGACACATCAGGAGACAGTAAATAAGAGACTGAGAGGAGAGTATAGAAGGATGAATAACCATTTTAGATTGATTTACCAATACCTAAACTCACACAGTATCTCTCTAATATTTTATAGAGGAATTTTCGGTTGACGCCACTTTCCGTCCTCCTGTGCATGCTCCATGCAGAAAGAGCCGCTCTCCATCTGGTTAGCTTTGAATAAAACAAAACGGGTAGAGAGCAGCTGTTTGAGTCAGGTCTGAACCAGTCTGACTGACATCTGTCTCTTGAAGCTTGAAACAGTGTTTTTCACAACATTTTTTTCACCTGAATGTAACTTTTAAGGGTCGTAAGGTCGAATTGAATTCACAAATCTTGATTTAGCAGCACAACATTTGTTTTTGCACATTGATAAACTCTTGTAGTTACTGACAACGGAGTTTTTTCAACTTGTTTCCACAGTTTGTGTCTATGAGCAGCGGCTCTTTCTGCATAACAGCTGCGCACACATCGCCCGTTTTGAAAAACAAAAAATCCCTCTATAATCGGAGTTTAGTCTAAAATTTACTGAGCTGATGAAACTTCGCAGAAACACAAAACCTGGACTTTAAAGACGCAGAGCCTGGAATAATTTGGAGAAGAATTTATACTTTTCTGTTAAGTTTCAGAATCTTGGTATTATTCATGTCTTTACTGGATTTATTAAAAATGTAAAAGATGGGTTTAAACACAGTTGTGTTGTCTATCTGCTCCTCCAGTCGATGTAAACTTCATTTGCTCTCTAAGCTGGTTGATGTGTTAGTTTTGCACCTTGAGGAGAACCACAGCGATGTGGTTCTCCTCCAGTCACAGGAAGAACATGCAAAAGTCCCACAGAAAAAATCCAATCAGGAATCCAAGCTAGAAACCTTCTCGTTATGGGGAGAAAGTGCTGCCAATTATAATGTAACAGCAATTGTAGAAGTCCTCCAAACGTGACACAGCGTTACTTCAAACACAATCATGCAAAATAATGTCTGCATTTGTTCAAATTATTGATTATATTTGATTTAAAGATGTTACGGGGAAATGTCTGCACTAACTTTCAATGAAGGAAACAGAACAAACAAAACAAACTATTTTAGACACAAAACATGTTTAAACTGCCTTAAAACATCTACACGAATCATAATGTGACTTTCCCTTTTGACCAGGGTGAAAATATTTGTTTACAAAGAAAAAGAATATATTATTTTTGTTATAGACTGTTACGGTTAAATTAATTGTGGATGTATATATTATTTGGTGAAAAGAAATGTCTGTATATGAACTATTTGTAAGTATTTTTGGTATAAATTGTATTTTCTGACAGTTTAACAGGTCAATAAGACTCTGATGACGATGAACAACAAAGGACAAGTTTGAGAAGAAGATTTTGGACTAAAATATAAAAAAATGGAACGGACTTTTGTTACCAGACTGTCGGACACTGTGTTTACGAATTATTTTATGTCATGTAAATGTTTTCTTTGTTCATAAATCTCACCTAAATGCAAAGGATTGTCACTAGTATGTTTTTTTTTCTTTCAGGATGCTTCTGTTCTAGTATAAATGGAGCATATTCAAGTTTACAGACAAGGATTTAAAGGTGCATTGTGTAACTTTCTGGAGGTGAAAAGTCATTAAAGCAATTCAGCAGAAGTAGAAGGTTAAAATCATACTTTGAGACATTCTGATGATTACATTTTATACCACAATAAGAAAAATAATCAGTTAAAGAAGCCACTTTTCTATGGAAACATAATGCACAAGCTTTAGGCCAAATAGTCCTTTTTGTGGCCTTGCACATTGCAAAAAATGTATTTCAAAACAAGTTAAAGTTGCTTGAATCTAGTATTTGAATCTAATTCATTGTAGTGACATGGATTCTTTTCCTTGTTTGAAATTGTTTCTAACTGATTTCAAGACATTACTTCTTATTTTGAGCCAAATTATTTGCCAATGAGTCAAGAAAACTTTTCCTACATTGGCAATTTTTGTTCTCTTATAACCAGTTAAAAATGTCTTGAAACCAGTGAAATATTCTACATTACTTAAGCAATTACATCTTACCCAGTTAAAACAGCTCAAAACTGGATTAAAATTCTGATTCCAAGTCATTTTAAGCAAGTCTAGATTTATAGTTTTTGCAGTGCAAGCTTGCTAACAAAGACACTTAAATGACATAAACATGTTTTTTTTTCAAGTTGACTTTTGGCCAAAAAGTTACACAGTGCACCTTTAAATGGACAATTATCCCCAGTTTAACTACAAACCGGAGTATGTCATGTTTCCTCTTCACACTATTCATTTCTGTTTGTTAATGTTAGGGGTTGTGGTTGACTTTGGGCCTTAGGCAGGGAACACCCTGGACAGTGGTCAACTCATGGCAAAGTTAAGGCAAATAATAATAATGCATTTGATATGCGCTTTTCAAACACCCAAAAACCTTCACATTATGCACTATTCATTCATTCCACACTCGATGGTGGTTAGCTATTGTAGCCACAGCTGCCTTGGTGCAGACTGACGGAAGCAAGGCTGCATTTTGTATTATCGGCCCCTGCAACCACCACCAACCATTCACACTCACACCAGATCCAGACTAGCAATGTGGGTGAAGTGTCTTGCCTAAGAACACGAGTTTCTCGTCTGTTCCGACCCCCAAAGAGACAGACACATTCATTAACTCTCATTCATTCACTACTAGAGGCATTTTACAAGTGCCAAATAACATGCAGGTTGTGGAGGTTGAAGGAAGCCAGAGAACCCACGGTACCTACCTAATCTTTGCGTGTTTTTTATTTAGTGACAAATCAGGTCTTGACCCTTAGACGCCAAAGTAGCAACTCAAGTCATTTTCTACTTCTTTAGTCTCCAGATTCAACCAGTGGTTATATATAAAATGTACTGAGATCTTTGTTTAGATTCTACAAGATGAAGGGTTTAGTCTCCACATTTACTAGACTGGATTGGCACCTAAAGAGTTAATGATCACATTTAGTACATTCTAAAAATCACATTTTGTGCTTAGGAGAAAATATTTAGTCTATTAATAGAGCTATTATCTTTATCATAAAGAGAAGCTTCTTACAGATTTGAACTGAAGGTTTTCCATGACTTTTCCATGACTTCTCCATAACCATTTTCAAGTTTTCTTAGTTCTTAATTTCTATAACTTGTGCATTCTAAATATCATATTCTGGACTCAAATAAGACTGCAATATGATTTAATAATATACTTTAATGGATTCAGTTGTTGGCGCAAATCATCCCAGATTTACTTTTTAAACCCAAATACTTAGTGAAAGTGGATTACTTTTGTACAAACTTTCCATAACCTTTCCAAGACAAGTAAAATTCCCAAAACTAGGGGCTGGATATTTGATTTTAGTTTTCCATGACTGTACAAACCCGTTTATGGGTTCAGTTTTATATTTAATGTTTTCAAATTTTCCACAATATTCCAGAGCCCAGGAATATGATTTTAATTTTCCATGATTGTACAAACCCTGAATATATGAAGAAAAACTCAACAGACAACAGTCAGTGCATTTATTATTGCATACTACAATGAAAGACACAAAATGGGCTAAAACCACAGCTTAAAAAAGTCGTATAAAAGGACAAATCAAGACACATTTTGCATCGTTTTGTGAATCCTCTGATGAGTCCGTAGATTACTCCTCTGAGAGAAACTTTTCCCGCAGGCTTCGCACGTGAACGGTTTCTCTCCGGTGTGGATCCTCTGGTGGATTTCCAAATGACTTATCCGGTCAAAGCTTTTCCCACAAAACGGACAAATAAACCACCTTTCTCTCACGCGCTTGTTGGCGTTGCTCACCTCTCTGTCGGCGAAAACGAAAAACCTATCCGAGTTTAACAGATTATCAACTTGACTTTGCTTTTCTGAGTTGCTACAAATGGATAAACTTGGATCTGGTTGCGTGTTTGCGTCGCTGTTTTGACTAGAACAACCTGATTTACTCGCGTTGTCTTTTGCAAATCTGTCGCTACAAGTTCTGTCTGAAGAGCCGTCGAAAATGTCCAACGCGTTTCGAATGAGCAGAATTTCCGAATCTAGACTTTGCGACAAGTGTTCAGGATCTAAAAAGCAGCTGTCGTTTTCTGAAACTTGCTGCAGCCACGCTTCGTTCTGTCCTTGATCTTGTTCTTCGTTTGACTTTTCCATTTGTTTCGTAACAGGCTCCACGATCTGACGTCGTCTTCTTCTTCTTCTTCTTCCAGTTTGACCATAGAGTCGTCGGTTTCTATGTCATCGTCTTGTTTTGGAGACATTTCGTGTTGTTGAGGTTGAGTTGATGAAGAAGATGATGTTTTACGGTTGGTTTCTTGAACGCAAGGCTCCATGGACAAACTCTGGATGGAGTTAGTAGCAGGACCTGAAAAAAGAGAGGACATTTTCTTTTAAACAATGGCTTTTATGAAGAAACACAAACTTTATGTTCCAATTAATTGGGTTTGAAAAAATATATAAATCAATATTCTCCCTAAAAGTTATAATCCAAACCATGTTTTAACTAAGTAAGTATTGGTTGTCGATCTTTTGTTTCGAAACCCAAGCCAAATAATTGACGATTGGACATGACTGACTCTCGACCTCTCGTATATTTACCCAGCCCTATTAAAAAATCCTGCAACAATTATAGAAATGTGGGTTTGTAAAGTTCCAGTTTGCACTAGAGCTGTGCAATTACTCGAATTTCTATTATGATTATTGCTGTAACTGTTTACAAAAATTATGTAATCGTGATTATTAACTGTGACTCAATAGTGCGTTTGTAATCGCTCAGATATTTCCTTGAGTTGGAAAAGTAGAGCCCAGACTCTTTACAAATGACAGTCTATTTTTATAAGATATCTAACCTATTTCATTATATCTTTTCACTCTCTGCATTTAAAGAGTACTAATTCTCTGCACTCTACGTAAATAATTGTTTAATATAATGGTGTTATTACTTCATAAACGAGCAGCCCTAGTTTGTTGGTGTAAAATGAAATTCTGAAAAGTACTGGGGCTGTAGCTGAGCAAAGATGATGGTCAACTAAAGACAAGCCCTGTTAGCATGGCAAAAGATCTCAAAATTATTCAATTCTTTTTAAAAAGTGACCTTTTCTCAGATTAAAAAAATGCACTAACAAAACTACAACTGTATTGGAAATTACCCGCAAAACAACTATTTTCATACCAGGAGTCTCAAACTCAAATGGAGCTGGGGCCAAAATGATCGAAGTCAAAGATGATCAAGGGACACATTTTGAAATATTGCTCTGACTATTTTATACAACACTTAAATGTGTTCACTTTCATTTTTTTTTTAAATAATGTTTTCTATTACTTAGGCCTCCATGTGATTAAAGAAAAAGTGACTAAAAGTGAGTAACTAGGGTCAGTCTCTCCCAGAAAAAAAAAAAATTGAAAAATTGTATGTAATTTGCTATATCCTCGATAAATTTAGGTTTTATAGACACTAGGGTTGTAACAGTGCGATAAACACAATATGCTGCTAAAACACACATTTGGTTCAAATTGTTTGGTGCAGTTTATTGGCGAGCCACATTACTAATACGAGAAATCATTCTGGGCGGGCCAAGTTTGAGAACCCCATTTATACAAAAAATACTAGGAAACACTGTAATAAATCTGTTATACCTATAAAATTAGTATAATAGATTAAATCAGTGTCTCTTCTGCTTCTGTCTTAAATCAACTGAATAATATAAAAAATAATTAGTAGTAGACTATTTTAATTGAATAAGACACAACGATTAATTAAGTAAATCTAAAGGCGTACAGCTCAAAAAAAGTATCTATTATCTATAGCCTTCTCTAAAGGACCTGTTTATATTGTAATTTATTTGTATTTTTGTTAAGCTTAAGTCTGCTTCCTTGCATGCTTTTATTATAGTTCAAAGCGTTTGTCTATCTATCTATCTATCTATCTACTACCTACCTACTACCTACCTACCTACCAACCTACCAACCTACCTACCTACCTACCTACCTACCTATCTACTATCTAATTTAATCATACAAGTGTTTTTTATAATAATTCACATTTGATTCCAGACACTGCAATAAAAAACTAGGAGAGAATTTGCAGACCTTCCAGCAGTACAACTTTAATTCTTAATCTTATGAATGTCACACCTGCTGCTGCAAACAGATGTTCCTAAAATGACAAATACAGTCTTTACTTCTTCTTCCCTGGCTGTTCTTCTTACCTTCTCCATCGAGCGGCAGCAGCGTCTTGCCCTCGCCTCTGTCTGCGACGCGCGGAGACCAGACACCGGCTTGGCTATTCCTTTTCTCGCTCTCCATCTCCATAATCGTCCTGTTTAACGCCTCTATTTCCCCGTCTCTCCTGCGCAGTTCAGCCTGAAACAACACGAAGCCGTCCTCCCACAGCTTCCCGATCTCCGCCACGGCCGCTTTCGACAACATCTCCAAAACGCGGCTCACTTTGGCCTGGAAAGAGATGCAGGTGGACGCCATGTTCGTCCTGAATGTTTGCAGAAGTGGGTAAAATGTGTAGATTTGTGTCAGGACTGTGTTTAATGGGTTTATTTTTACATAGCAGCAGCTGGGGACGTTTGACAACTGAAAACAACACTGAAACCGGAAATGATATTAGTCACGTGACGCAAAGGGGTGACGGCGCTCGCAGTGGGACAAATTGAGGAAACTCAAAAATATTAAATAAATAAATAAATAATGATGATGATACAACTACTACTACTACTACTACTACTACTACTACTACTACTATATAATAATAATAATACTAGTAAGGTAATCATATTAATCGTCATCATCAATCAACATATTCATAAAAATTATAACGCATTTTAAGCAAGCTGTCTTATTTGAAAATATGCATTAGCAAAATTTCCTTACCACCAAAAAAAAAATAAAAAAATATATTTTAAAATATAAATTTCTATTTTAAACTGCCTTTAGGGAGAAATAGGGTTGAACACGTTCAACAAAATCTGGACAAACTTAATGGAGACATAGGTTAATGTGTTTTTTCCCCAAGTATTTTTAAATAAACTATATATTGGTCAATAATTTACATATTGTTTATTGTAAAACACAAAATGATTTAAAATGGAATAGAAATATAAACAGGTTAATTGACTTCCTGTTCAAAACAGAACTGAAAAGCCTCGTCTATTTATTATGAAATAAATGAATTTAAAACAGCCTACTTGTATTTTGTTTGTTGTGTTTTTTTTTTTTTTGCATTGTGGCTGAATGATAGTTTTAAGAGAACTTTGGCTTATTAAATCAAATCAATTTATTTTGGTATAGCCCAAAATCAAAACAACAGTCATCTCGAAGAACTTCCGAAAATTGGTTGGCGGTTGTCCAGGAGGAGGGAAGGTCCGGCATCAGTGGTCCGACCCTTATCACTGGAACAGCAGCATCTGAAACAGTTACACTCTCCAAGAGGACAGTGGGACAGGGGATAATAAGGAGATAGCAAAAAAACAGACTAGAGATTAAATAGTAGTTCAATATTCTTTACAGGGAAAGCAGGAGAAGTCAGTCAGTTCATATGAAGCCAAAATAACATTGTTGTGGTTTGTCTGTTGAACGTTTTTTCTTATGGACATGTGGTTCTGCAGGTGACATGACAACATTCTAAATGTTCATGCTGAGTGAGAGTTAATGGAGAGAAAGGACATTTTCTCTTGTAAGAGTTCAATAAACAGCTAAAACAGGAAAAATAAACTACAGTTTGATAACAAATTCAACCCACCAAGTCTACTGAGCACTGGGTTTGTAACTGACATGTAAACAGAGAAAGTCAACAGGCAAAGCAGATAAACAACAAGACTTTAGCTTCTCACATTTATCAGACATTGAAATCACACACAGTTGAACTTATGACCTTTTTCTTTAAAAAAAAGAAGAACTGCAACAAACGACTCATGTTTTTGAGTCGTTTGTTGCAGTTAAAATGTCCTAAATTATCAACTGTTGTTAGCAGACAAGTCGTCGCCATGACAACTAAAAAATACAGTGAAAAAATGCCACTCATTCTAAATGTTGCTGAGCATTTTTGCAATAAAATTATGTCCGTGCATAACCTCTATGATGATGATTGTAATGTGTAGTTACATGCGTGCCCGCTAGGAGCACTATCACAACGTCTGTTATAAACATGTTATACACCATCGAGTAAGTGTCACTAAAGAAAACACATTAGCCATCTCACCCGTGTGTCTGTCTCCTTCTTCATAATCTATAGCCATCCTCACCTCCACAACTACAATATATGACATGGTGTCAGAAGT
Source organism: Mugilogobius chulae (assembly GCA_038363315.1). Taxonomy (NCBI): domain Eukaryota; kingdom Metazoa; phylum Chordata; class Actinopteri; order Gobiiformes; family Gobiidae; genus Mugilogobius; species Mugilogobius chulae. The sequence continues at coordinate 95,594 of JBBPFD010000061.1, forward strand.
AAAACATGGAGCAACTAAAGCCACCAAACAGCCTGTGCTTTGAAGGTAATCTGGCAGAAAACTGGCGTACTTGGATCCAGAAGTTCGAGCTGTACCTGATAGCTAGCGGACTCTCGGAAAAATCACAAAAGGTTCAATGTGCTACCTTTCTACATGTGGCTGGAGATGAAGCGATCAAGGTATTTAATACTATGACATTTGAGTCTGAGGATGAGGACATCGAGGTGCTAAAAGAACAATTCCGAAAATATTGTGAACCACGAAAGAACATCACGTATCTGAGGCACATTTTCTTCACAAGAAGTCAAGCTAAAAACGAAAACATAGATGCATACGTGACTGATCTGAAAAATAAGGCAAAGGATTGTGAGTTTGGAACGCTCACGGAATCCCTTATCAGAGATCGTATTGTGTGCGGGATAGAAAATGCCCAAGTCCGAGCTAGGTTACTACGAGAGCCAGACCTCACTCTAACCAAAGCAGTCGACATCTGCAGAGCCAACGAAGCCACACAGAGTCATATGAAAGCTCTAAACGACGAAAATGAGATTGCAGTCAATAAAGTTGCTAAAGCTAAGCTACAGAAAAAGCCCAAAGCTGCAGCTAACGATAACAAAGACTGTACTAAATGTGGTTTCAAACACGAGTACGGCAAGTGCCCAGCCTACGGACAAACATGCAAACTGTGTTCACGCAAAAACCACTTCGCTCGTGTGTGCAGGTCTAAAAAGCCCAAAGACTATCACAGAAAGTCTGACAAGCACGTTAATGAGATTGAACATGAGGGAGATGAAGAATTGTTCATTGGAGCTATACATTCAAGCAAAAAACGATCTCAGAGAAAGCAAGCAGACAAAGATGACAAAAAGTGGAAAGAAGTGCTGAAAATAAATGGTCAAAAGCTTACCTTTAGACTTGATACTGGTGCTGATTGCAATGTGTTGCCGCTGTCGACATTCAATCAAGTAGCCGCAAGAGCGCACTTCAAAAGTCCAGTTTCAAACTAGTGACGTATTCTCGCCACAAGATGGAGCCATTAGGCAAGGCTTTACTAAACTGTCAGTACAAATCAGAAATGCATCAACTGGAGTTTCAAATAATAGAGGCCGACTTACCAGCAATATTAGGAGGTGACTCTTGTGCAAAAATGGGACTGATTAAAGACTTTACATATTGTCTCTGACTCTGACATTTTTTACTGAATACAAAGATGTCTTCACAGGGTTAGGATGTGTACTGGACTGCATCATATTCAGATTGATTCAGCAGTGCCCCCTGTCGTCCACCCACCAAGAAAAGTTCCAATAGCACTAAAGACCAAATCAAAACTGAACTAGACAGAATGGAGCAGATTGGAGTCATTGCAAAACAAACAGAGCCCACTGATTGGGTGAACAGCATGGTGACTGTTCAACGGCCCAATAAGAAACTCAGAATCTGCATTGATCCCCAGGACCTCAACAAAGCCATCAAAAGAGAGCATTACCCACTACGGACAGTGGAGGAAGTAGTTGCCGAAATGCCAAATGCAAAAATTTTCTCAGTTCTGGATGCCAACCACGGGTTCTGGCAGATACAGTTAGATGAGGAAAGTTCAAGGCTTTGCACATTTAACACGCCCTATGGTCGTTACAGGTTCAAGCGACTTCCTTTTGGCGTCTCCTCAGCTCCAGAGGTGTTTCAAAAGTGCATTGCTCAAAGGCTCGAGGATCTGGAAGGAGTTGTGAATGTCATGGATGATATTCTAGTATGGGGAAAAGACAAAGAACAGCATGACAAAAGACTGAGACAGCTTCTTGACAGAGTTAGAAGCATCAACCTTAAGCTGAACAAAGACAAATGCAAAATCGGACTGACAGAAATTCAGTATATTGGACACATACTGACAGCAGATGGTCTTAAGCCCGATCCAAGCAAAATAAGTGCCATAACACAAATGCCACAACCAGAAGACAAAGCTGCACTGATGAGATTCCTTGGCATGGTGCAGTACTTGGCAAAGTTCATTCCCAACTTGTCAGAAGTGAGTGCTCCTCTGCGAAAACTGCTAGAAGAAAATGTTGCATGGCATTGGGAGGCTCAACAAAATAAAAGCTTTGAATTGCTAAAGACACTTGTCAGCAACACACCAGTGCTCAAATATTATGATGTAACCAAGGAAGTGACCTTGTCAGTAGATGCAAGCTCAGAAGGACTGGGAGCTGCACTTTTGCAACAAGGACATCCAGTAGCATATGGTTCTAGAGCACTAACCGAGACACAAAAGAGATATGCTCAAATCGAAAAGGAGCTTCTAGCAATCGTCTACGGGTGTGAAAAGTTCAAGCAGTACATTCATGGAAAACAAGTTAACGTGGAGTCTGATCATAAGCCATTGGAGGCTGTGTTTAAAAAAGGACTGCACAAAGCTCCACCGAGACTCCAAAGAATGCTGATGAGGTTACAAGCTTTCAACCTACAAGTGTCATACAAACCTGGAAAAGACTTATACATTGCAGACACGCTCAGCAGAGCATTTCTCCAAGAGCAAACTGAAGTGCTGGAAGAAGCACTGGAGATCAACTCTTTATCTGCAAATCTTCCCATCTCAGAGGAAAAACTGACACAGTTCAAAAAAGCAACTTCAGAGGACATTGAGCTACAACAAGTGAGAAACGCAGTCATGACAGGATGGCCAGAAAACGTGAAACATGTCCCTTCAGAAATACGGACATATTGGACATTTAAAGAAGAAATCACATGGTCAGATGGACTGTTGTTTAAAAACTCAAAACTGATCGTTCCTAAACAAATGCGAACGGAGATGTTGCAAAAAATTCATGAGGCCCATCTGGGTATCGTCAAGTGCAAAGAACGTGCAAGAGACATTCTATTTTGGCCAGGTATGTCAAAGCAAATCGAAGAGACTGTGATGAAATGTTCCATTTGCAACACATACAACGCAACAATGTTAAGAACCACTCATGTGTCATGAGATACCAGACAGACCGTGGGCAAAAGTTGGACTTGATTTGTTTCACTTTGATCAAGACGAGTATTTGCTGTGTGTGGACTATTACTCAAAGTATCCAGAAATAGTCAGACTCCCACAGACCACAAGCAAACAGGTGATCACAGCTCTCAAATCTGTGTTTTCAAGACATGGAATTCCAGATATTGTCATGTCAGACAATGGACCCCAGTTTGCAAGTGAAGAATTCGCCCAGTTTGCAAAGACATGGGAGTTTAAGCACGTTACTTCGAGTCCAGGATTTCCACAGTCAAATGGACAAAGTGAAAGAGCCATACAGTCAGTGAAAATATGCTCAAAAAGGCAAGAGAGGGTCAAGGCGATCCATATTCGCGCTTCTTGAGTACAGAAACACACCATTGGATGGAGTAAAACTGTCGCCTGCTCAACTCTTAATGGGTAGAAGACTTAAAGTAAACTGCCTGCAAGTGCTAACTGTTAAAGCCACAACTGTTCAAAGACATCCACAAGCAACTGAAGACAAGACAACAGAAACAAAAACTCTACTACGATCGAGGAGCAAGAGAACTTCCTGAGCTAGAGGAAGGCGAGTCTGTCAGGATCAGAGTTGGTAATACTTGGCAACCAGCTGTTGTTCAAAATGAGCACGAACAGCCACGTTCTTACATTGTTCGCACACCCCAGGGAGGTATCTTCAGAAGAAATCGGAGACATCTACTCAAGTGCAAAGACAATGTAGTGCCAGAGAGTGAAGACGTGGTTTCTGAATTGCCAACTACTGAGGAGGGCCACACAGATCATTGTGTTCCAACAACACCACTATCTCCTACTAAGACTCTAACACCCACTAACAAAGACATAGTAGTTAGAACCCGCTTTGGTAGAGAGGTTAGACCCCAAAAAGGTTTTCACTGTAGTTACAGTCAAAGCAGTAATGTTAGTACTGTTGTTTTGTTGTGCACTATTCAATGTGTATTTGTTTTGAAAGTTCTAACATATCCACTGCCATTTAAACAGACATAGTTTGATTGTGATCATAAAAAAAAGGGAGATGTAATGTGTAGTTACATGCGTGCCCGCTAGGAGCACTATCACAACGTCTGTTATAAACATGTTATACACCATCGAGTAAGTGTTCACTAAAGAAAACACATTAGCCATCTCACCCGTGTGTCTGTCTCCTTCTTCATAATCTATAGCCATCCTCACCTCCACAACTACAATATATGACACACACCACTCAAATTAAAAGCTGAGGTGTCTCTTGATAAGTTCAAGATAATTGTAAAAAGGGTTGTGGTTGAGAATTGTGTATGTTTTTCTTGAGAGTAGTTTTTTATAATGTAATATTGTCTCAATTTGTATACTATTGATGGTATTGGCTGCTACCTTGGCCAATTGTCTCTTGGCTAGGGACTTCCTGGTTAAATATAGGAGGCGAGGGGTGGGGGGTCTTTATATAATTTTAACCTATTTGACTTTGGGGATGTATGCTTAATTGGAGAAATAAGCTATAACCATTACAGGCAAAGCTAAAGAATTTGTAAATCTGATTAAAAAAGAAAGAACAACTTAACTTACCCATTCTTGTGGTGAATATTTAGAGCAGACCGTTACTGTAAGGAATGAATAAAATGCAGTAGTACAAGAAAGGTATTTTATGAGTCTACGTAAGTTTAAATTGTAAATTGTCAAAAGCTTATAACTACAATAAATGGCTTAGAAAGCACTTTGTAAAACGTTTTGATAATGAACCTACTTTTTACAAGCACAGGCACTGAAAAAAGAAATACAAACAGTAGATCAAGTGAAATTCATAATGGAACTGCCTCACCCATCTTTCTCCCCCTTCTCCAGATGCCGCTCTTTTGAAATCTCGCGATAGTACCTTCTGTTTCCACGGGAACGCGGTTCAGAAAAGTTACACCAGGAAGACACTTGTCGGCGTTGACTTGCGTGCTCTCAAAATCGTCAAGTGTGAGATGGAGATGTCCTTATCCTAATAATCTCTCTCTGTGTAAGTAGACGTCTTTGTTCAAGCTTACTGCGTATAGCTAAATGGATTTTGTGGCTCCCTTTTCGGTTCATTCTGGTCAATTTTCATACAGCTAACGCCGTAAGCTTTTTCCTTGAGTAACAAAATTTACCCTATAAACAATACAACCGATTTATCAGACTTTTGTATTGTAGTTATTGCTAGCTGTATTTGATACATATGCCATCTGTGTTTGTAGAGGATCGGTTTACTCTCGCCTGAAAGCCATCGATGTTTTGGCTTCGCGCTAAAATTCAATAATGATGCTAAAAGCAGGTCATGCACAACAGAGCCACAACAAGGCTGCCTTGTGTAAACAACAGCATATTATGTGTTGTAACTGAAACTCACACGATTCATCAGCTAACAAGACAGTATTAAAAAATATATGATCACGGGACCAATGTACAGGTTTGTTTTATTTGACATGAAATATGCAATAAAAGCCATAAAGAATGTGTGTTTTGGGTCTGTAGGTGAGAAAAATACAAATAGTGCCTTCAAATTAGTTTTGACATCTTACATATTGACCCAAATGTCATGATCATTTTGGGACGCTTTTTGAATAATTGTTAAATAATAATAGCAATACTACTAATAATAATAAATAATAAAAAAAAATTATAATAGTTGGAAAAGAAATAAAAGCCACATGAAATTCTTTCTTGTTTCTAATATATAATACAGCTCAAATATTTTTGAGCTACAGTACATTCATTGACACAAAAATACTGCATTAGTGCATAGAAAAGTGCAGGCCACAAAATATTGAACCTGCAATTTTTCTCCATCTATTATTAATCAGTAAGTCAAAACTAACTACTGTGTATTTTGTTAAACAGGCTTTTTCTCCGACGTCCCAGTATCTAACATTTATCAAAATGCCGTCACCTCAAATTCTTCAGCCAGTTCTCAAGATGAAGGTGGATGAGCTCTTCCTCACCTGGCTCAGTGAACCTGTCACACAGGTGATGCTAAAAGACTATCTCCACCTCATAAAAAATGGACAATACAACAAACTGTGCAGAGGTGATAGCGTTGAGAATGCGCCCCTGACATTAATGGAGAACAACAATGTGGCCTGCAAGAAGAACCAGGCAGAGAAGAGACCTGCTACCCTCAGCACTGCATCAAGTCCTCCGTCTGCAGCCGCCAACTTGCCGTCGAGAAGCAGCACCAACACCAGAGCGACAGGACCTAGTGGAAGAATACTGCGTAGATCTGTGAGCTCAAAGAAGGTAACACTAGTAGAACTCATTACGGCAAGAAGTAGAAACTTTGAAATCACATGAAACATGTCGGCTTAGGCTATAACTAGTTTGGTAGGTTATTAAGGTGCAATGCTTCAAGGCTTTGTGAAATATTGTATTAAGGCGTGTCAGCCTTGTTCTTGGCGTGACTCGCCTATGTAGTGCTAAATCATGGAAATTGTTTGTTGTATTAATAAATTAATTATCTAGGATTTCAGTAGTTGTTAAATGTTACTTGTGGTTGGTATGGTGTGTGGTATTGTGTGTTTATTAAGTAACTACATTGAGGGATTAATATAGCAATGTTTATTCAGAATTAGATTAAAATTAAAATAACTCATTATTTCAACACACTCTGATGCTATAATGGTAACCAACATTATCACAACTGACCAGAAGGGGTTGCTCAGTTGCTTAAAACAAAGAAACCGCTTCCACTGTGCTAACTAAATCTTAATTGTTCTAAATAAATCCTAACCAAATACTTAAATATACATAAACAAATTAATAATCCATTGTTAAAAACGTTTATTAAAGCTTATTAACTACTTATTTAAGCAGTTAAATTAGAGTTGAGTTATGGGCATTTGTCACTAGAATATGTGTTTACATCACAGATATGGTTGCTTTCCTTTCATTTGTTGTTAAAGTAAGTATCACATAAATAGTTTGTTGTTTAGAGAATAAAAGAAACTACAGACCAGACTTATAACTGACAATGGTGTCTGTGATGACAGTGAGACAGGCAGACAGCTGTGTGCAAGGGAATTTTCCTTCTGCTTCTTGTTGACGTGCTAAACGGCACAAAGACACGTACAAATGGTCACTGATAAATGCGGGCCTTCAGAGTTTGAGATTGAAGTCAGATCCAAGGCTTTGTGCAGTTACAAACCAGGTTCATTAGCACTGTATAGAACATTACATTTATTATTTTATTTTATTATTTATTTTTTTCAATAGAAAATGTGTCAGTGTACATTTTATATTATTAATATGAAACAAAACAACAATACCAGTAGCATGTGAGTTATGTGCAAGAAGCTAATCCTGAATCATTTTATGATTATTCTTCATACTGGTTATTGGAAAAGCCTGGCCTTAGTTGAAGTGAATGTATGCAGAATCTCCTTTGAGAGTTTATTCACTGCATTATAATACTTCCACAAATCAGTTGGCTTAAAGGCAAAAACCAAATAACTTTTTTCCTTTTTCGCTTGTGTTTGACATGATAGTTTTGACAGATTTACATAAACTTTAGAAATTCATATCCACGTCTCTTTCTTGCAGTGATCTTTAGCCCCTTTTTCAACCATGTAACCTCTTATTAATGTAAAGCAGCTGCTGAATAGATCATGCTGTATACTCTATGTGACGCGTGAAGTGGCACACGCCATTGTGTCTTTTCATATTAAAGAGATTGTAGTCTGGGATAAAGTAATATTTCTATTTTAAGACAACAAAATGAACTCCTGCATACAAATGCATTCTTCAAAGGATTAATGAAAAATCCAATGTATGTTGCTGTGATGCTGCTTGGAACAGCTGGTCTGACTTTGACATCAGAACCTGTTATAGATAGCCCTGCCTCCCCCGCTGTGGGCATAAGATACCTAGAACTGCACTGGTCAGATGAGAGCTGTGGCACCATGTCCAGTTTCTCAGTAATTTACCCTCCATCTTCATCTTGTAAAGCCTCTTGTTAAAAGACTATGCAGTCAAGAGATGTTGCGCTTACATTAAAATCAGTGTGTGTATCTGTTAAATTTTGCTAGTCTGAGCCCAGTATCATTTGTTTATTTCATAACTTTAACAATCTACATCAGTTGTCTCCATCTTTTCCTTCAAAAGGTGCTTTCGCAAAAACAACATGGCAGACCCCAGTTTTTATGTGTACTTTTCAATTGATTTCAAATTATAATTCCAGGGATTAATATGGAAATGTAAATAGTATATACTGCTAAATGTACACATCCTTTTGTAGTTCAGACCTATTATTATCGAAGACCTCTGTTTATAATAGACTTGAGGGAGCCAGAGACATGGAAGCTATTTGAAGAAGGGCCCAGGGTCAGTTTATCAGTTGTGCACCTCTTACCAAGTGCTAAAGACTTCTCAAGAGTTATTTGTGAGAGACAAACATTGACCTTGAATTTCATCTAAAATCCACTCTGTTTTTAGTACAAAGAGTGATTAGAGTATTGACTTCAGTTTTGATTAGGTCTGCTGTCCGGTCATCACTTATCTCCTTTGCTGTGTGTAATGGGGCCCTCTTTTCTGCCTTTTTTGTTCTGACTTTTACCTTACTTATGTTGGGAAAGAAAAATATATTGTTTTTTACATTCAGCTTTGCATTTCACCCTATGCAAGCTAACTCCTAACATCTTGTTTGATTTCCAGCAGTCAAGCCTATTTCTAGCTTATGTTATAATTGCAAATCCTAGTTTCAGACATCAGATAGCGTTGGACTGAGTCAGGGCTTTTGGATAGGCTGCTGCGCATGTAGCTTTTCGTCTCTGGCTCTGCTGGCTCTGATATAGATTTGAAGTTAAGAAAAAAAAATCTTTAATTTCAACCTTCAATGGTTCTTTCCGTGACAAGCATGTAACCTTGCTTCTGGAGAATTATATATATAAGTAACTTTTAAAATCTGAACAAACTGCTGTATAAAAATGTGGAGTTTACTTTATACACTGAGTTCAGAATCAGAATAGATTTTATTGCCATTGTCAGTGAGTAACAAAAATCACAACTAGGGACTTGCTTCGATGCTAATGTGCAACATATAACATTAATAAAATAATAGTATAAAAAGAAAAAATATCAGCTGTAATAAAAATATAATATAAAGTATAAGGGCATGCAAAGGGAATAAGTATATTTCTGGTTTACTTAGGTTTGTTAACCCTATAATTGCAGTGAAGTTAACATGTTTCACACGGTGTCCACATGTTTGAGGGTAAACCAGATTAAGCTATTTGTATATTAGACATTCTGTAGCCAAACTCAAGGTCTCATGGATCTCAGCGCGTGACTGGGACAAAAAAAAAAAATCATGTTTTATTGTTTGTAATTTTATAAATTGCATAGGCTAACTCAATCTAGTATTGATGGAAAGCGCTTCTCTTCTTGCAGCCTTGAGTTCATAGATGGATTATTTGTGATCAATATACAGATCTAGCTAGCAAGCACAAAGCACAAACAATGTAAATCCTTTGAAGAAATAGTATGAACGAAGTGTATTTCAGTCTATGTCGTAATAGACATTGTCGTTGTTATGTACTTGTTTTGCACTGATAATTAATCTATTTCCCAAATAACTTAGAAATCTTGAAGAGAACTCTTAATTACTGTATGTAAAACTCGCATTTTAAAACCTAGTTTATATATATTTGTATAAGTTTAAAAACAATGGTCACTGTCTAAAACCCACAAGTTTATAAACAATGTCATACTTTTTGCATTCCCCTTTTTATACAATGTTGAAAGTCCAATGCTTTCTGCAAACTGATTAAAACAATGAAAACTTGCTGCTGTCATATAAAACTACTGACCTTTTTTAGTTGCACAATTCAATTCTATATTTCTACATTAAAAAAAATGTCTGTGCCCTTGTTGGAAATAGTAGTAATCACCCCGGTGACCGGAAAGTTTGCTTAAGAACTAAAGATAAACTCTTGTGTCTCCTGATCTAATTTCTTAGGTTGCCTAAACAGTGTTTGGCATTGCTTTTATTAGGCACAGACTTGTTCACTCATCATTCTTTCAATTTGACATGTCCCTTCCCCCTCATTGCCATCAACTATAATAAGACTCGGAATGTTTGGCTGCCGCATGGAAAAGACAGGCCAGTTTATAAACAAAATCAATAGTTTGAATTGTAATGATTTATATGATCACTTTTGATGCAAATATAGAGGTAGTCTATATATTGCCTATTTCATCGAAAACAGACTTTGTTTTTACTTTTTTTTTATTTCAATGGACATTCATCATTCTATTCAACACAAAAAATTAAAAGTGCATTAATTGACTTCAGTGGTGACCAGGAGCTGCAACAACAGATCTGTCACTTTACATAACCTTCTATGAGCAGTGAGGAATGCAAACTGGAAAGGGCAGATCACTTGCTCACCCCTCCCATACCCTTCACACACACAGTCACAGAGTCCCACAGTCCGTCACTTCTTATCTCTGCAGCCGCTCCGAGGCCAGGACTCCGAACGGTGTTTGCAGACAGCAGGGCCCAACTCTGACATGGACAGCACAACCTCAATAGCAGCTGCTCTCCCCTTTTAGGAATCTTTAACTCAAACAGGACAAAAGCTCAGGACTCGTCTTGCTCTTGCAGTGATCAGTGCTCACTGGAGTAGCCCGCTGGTTTGTTTATGTTCTTGGCCACGCGCTAGGATGAGGATGAAGGAGCTGTCTCTACGTCAGGACCCTGACCTGAGGAAGGAGTTGGCTCAGTTGGCTCGAGGTTGTGACTTTGTCCTGCCTTCTCGGTTCAAGAAGAGGCTCAGAGCTTTCCAGCAAGGACAGGCAGGTGCTTGTGTGTCTACATTTAGGATAGAGGGTCACACTTTTTATTTGAGTGAGCTTCAATTATGCAAATGAGGAGTTCTTTTTTATTTTTACTTGTTTGTTTATTGTCAACTTTTAGAACTATCTACAAATATCTTTCAACTTTTGTATGTTCAGATTTTAATCATTTTTAGATACACTTTTACACGGTATTTTTGTCATTTTCAATCCCATTATTATTATATCACAAGACTATTAGATAGATGGGACAGCGTGGGGCCGGGCAACAGTTCTGTTTATGTCCATTTATAGCCATGGCTAACACCAACACACAAGAAGGCAGAGAACATCTGCACCAATTGTTATGCAGTACAAGTACACTAACAATATGCTAGCAATTGAAGTTTCTGTTGTGTTTTTTTTAGGATAATAATAAATATATACTTTCAGCCCTTGTGTGGTTCAAGCTGATAAAATAAAGTAATTTTAAACAAAACTGAT